>JAADXQ010000710.1:0-10008 GCA_023337915.1 Pythium angustatum | reverse complement strand
TTCCCCCTACAAGGCCACGCGGCTTAGCGAGCCGGAGTAAGGCGTTAGGACCGACCGGCTCTCGCGGCTTTGCTCGACACTTGCTCACGAACTCACGGTACCTCCAAGTCGACGCGCTCGCAGAACCTCACTTGATCCCCGACCCCCACGCGCCGTTCCAGCTGCCCCAACGAGGATCACAGCGACGGCATAAAGGAGACCGCAGTCGACAGGAGTCTGATATCTTTGCCCGATTGGGAGTTTGTCGTTCCTGTCCTCGGGTATGCACGCGTCAGGCGTCAGTGGCCATCCCGTTTGCGCGCCAGCGGCCACGATCAAGGTTGACCAAGAACAACATGCAAGAACGTCGTGCGCTCAAGTTGGACACGCCATTTAGTGTTATTTCGACGGAAACTCTAGCATGAAGGGGACACGCAGTTCTACAACACGACCGCTCAGTTCTCGTCGTGCGGCGTCGTCGACCGCTTGGCCAGCGACGCGAAGATCGAGTCGGACCGCGCCAGCAGCTCGGTGGGTGCGCCAAACTCGGCGACTTGGCCGGCGTCCATGACCGCAATCTTGTTGCAGTGGAGGATCGTGTTGATGCGGTGCGCAATGATGAGTACGGTCTTGTCAACAAACGTCTGCTGGATCGTCGTCTGGATGAGCGAGTCCGTCGCCGTGTCAACGTTGGCCGTGGCCTCGTCCAGCACGACAATCTTGCTGTCTTTGAGCAGCGCACGACCGATGCAGAGCAGCTGCCGCTGACCGACCGACAAGTTGTCGCCGCGTTCCGAGACCACAAACTCCAAGCCGGCGCCCCACTTGCCGACAGCGTCCGCGAGGTGCACTTGCGCGAGCACGCGCCAGATCGCATCGTCGGCGTACTCGCTAAACGGGTCTAAATTTTCACGCAGCGAGCCGCTGTAGAGCACGGGATCTTGCGGAATGATCGCGAGCGCACGGCGCAAGTCACGCAGCGGCAGCGTCGCAATGTCGACGCCGTCAATGCGCACCGTACCGCTCTCAAACTCGCAGATACGGAAGAGCGCAATCATGAGCGACGACTTGCCAGCACCGGTGCGACCGCAAATGCCCACTTTCTCGCCGCCGCGGATTTCCATCTCGACACCACGCAGCACAAGCGGGAGCTCGGGACGGTACTTGAGGCAGAGTCGGTCAAAGACGATTGCGCCGGCCGACGGCCACGCTGCCGTGTTCACGGGCGTGCCGTCGTCACGCTCGGTCGGGACGTCGCGGAACGCCAGCAGGCGCTCGACGCTCGTCATGGCATTGTCGGTCATGTCCATGGCGCGCACGCACCACTGAACCATGGACGTGAGCTGCAGCGAGTACGTGATCGAAAGGCCGGCGACAATGGGTGCGATGGTGTCTTTCGAGGCCACGACGTAGAGCGAGACGACGAGGATGATGACGACCGAGAGCCAGTCGAGTCGCACAGCGAGCCAGCGGCCCGTGGCCCAAAAGTGAAAGTAGAAGCTCGCGTTCTCGTCGACCACGCGCTTGTTGATGCGCTCGAACGACTGCTGCATCTTGAACGCGCGGATGGTCGCGAGCCCATTGAGCGTCTCACCAAAGAGGTTGTACACGGGCGTGCGCGTGATGCCTTCGAGTCGCTTGACCTCGCGCGACGTGCGCTTGAAGTAGAGACCCGTGACCACAAACACGACGAGCATGGGGATGTACGACACGGCGATCCACATGCTTGCGAACGCGCAGACCACGAGGCTGCCAAAGAACGACGCGAGCGACTCGACGAGACCTTGGTACTGCTGCGGCAAGTTGGCATCGACTTGGTCGAGGTCGTTCGAGAAGCGGTTGAGGATGCGGCCCACGGGCGTGACGTCAAAGTACCGGTTCACCGGCGCACGCAAGACACGACGGAAGAGCTCGTTGTGGATGTTGCGCGCCGTGCGCATGCAGGCTTCGATCATCATGAAGCCACGCACGAACGTGAGGACCGTGCACGTCGCGATGAACGTAAAGTACCAGCTCATGTAGAAGTGCTGCGAGTACGTCGGGTCCACGCCCTTGCGCGGCATCTGCTTGGCCCAGTAGCCTTGCCAGTAGTCGGCCGTGATCTTGAGCCCTTGGGCGGCCGAGTAGATGGTCACCAGGACGGCCACGACCAGCCAGCCGTTGAAGCCCGTCTCTTCAAAGTACGTCTGGTACGTGTTGCCGCTCACGCGGCCCTTGACGCGGTCTTCGTCCTGCACGAGCTTGGCCGAAGACGGCTTTACCGGCGGCTTTTCGTTGGCCGCCACCGCCACCACCGACGTCGCCGCAGTGACCAGCGACGTACGAGCGACGCTCGCGTCCGCGTCGCTGCTGTCGCCACTGATGTTGGCGACTGCTGCCGCGTGCGCCGCAGCGTGGCTCATGCGGTCTTCGACTTCGCGTCTTTCGTGCTCGTCTATCACATCACGCTCGAGGCTCTCAAGCTCACGTTTGCGCACGTCGAGGTCTGGGAACTGCGCAACAATATCGCGGAACGAGCCGTCGCCGACGACGCGGCCGTGCTCTACCACCAGAATCTTGTCGGCGCGCGCCAGCAGATCGTAGTGGCTGTTGAGCACGAGCAGACGCGTCTTGTGCTGCGCGAGTCCGACGATGCAGCGATCAAAGATGGCGTGTGCGACGTGCGGGTCCACGGCGCTGAGCGGGTCATCGAGCACGAGGATGTCGTACTCAAGGCGGTACATGGCACGGGCGATCGCGACGCGGGCCTTCTGACCGCCGCTGAGGTTGATGCCGCGCTCGCCAATCTCGGTCTGGTCCCCATCCGGCAGCGCGTGGAGGTCGAGTGCGAGCTGCGTCGCCTCTAGCACTTGCTCGTACCGTGCGCTGTCGAACGGAGCTTCAAACAGGATGTTGTCCTTGACCGTCGAGTTGCGGATCCACGCTTCTTGGCTCACAAACGAAAGCTCGCCGCGGACGTCGCACGCGCCGGCCGTGCGCGCCATCTCGCCCAACAACGCACTCAGCAAGCTCGTCTTGCCAGCACCGACCGTCCCCACAATCATCACGAGCGACCCAGCCTCGATCTCGAGGTTGACGCCCTCGAGCGAGAAGCCCGACGTGGCTCCCTGTTGTGTGTCACTCGACGTGTCGTCTCCACTGCCGTTGTTGGCGATCGTGGCGTCGACCACCTTGTCGCTGTTGTCGACGCCCACGACCACAACGTCGGGCACAGCGTGGCCCACCGCTACTGCCGTCGATGCATCATCTGTGGTCGCCGCGGCCGGCGCATCGCCCCACTGGAAGGTCGCGTTCCGTACGAGGATGGTACCTCGGCGGTCGTCGTTCTCGTTCTCGCTCTCGTGTTCGTGTTCGATCGCGAGTGACTCGGTCTCGAGCTCAGGACTCTCCATGTACTTGTCAATGCGGCGCAGCGCAATGCGCGCTTGCGAGCCCGATGCAATGGCCATGGGGAACAAGTTGACAGCGAGGCGCGTGATGTTGACCATGGCAATGAGCGTGAACGCGTCGGTCACGGTCATGGTGCCCTTGCGCCAGATGTAGATGCCGAGCACGAGCGCACCGAGCAGCAGCGGCGTGAGGAAGAGCAATGTCGAGTTGACAATGCTGAGAAAGTGAAACTTGCGGAAGAACGCGACTTCAACGGCGCGAATGCGCTCGACGCGGGCCGCGAGCGACGCTTCCCACGCGTAAAACTTCATGACGCGGATGCCCTGGAGCGCCTCGGACGTGACCTTGACACGCTCTTCGACCACGCGCAGCAGTGCGCCTTGCACGCGGCCGATCGTGTGCGCGAGCTTGATGGACGTCATGATGATTGTGACGATCAGCAGCACGCCAAAGAGCGCTGCGACCACGTCAAAGACCGCAGCAATGAGCACGCTCGTGAGCAAGAACGCGAGCGGCGCAATCACGAGCCACGGCATCGAGAGGTTGGCGCTGAAAATGCGTTCCGTGTCGACGCTCATAAGCGTCATGATCTCGCCCGTGGTGTACGACTGGCGCGCAGCGCTCGAGAGCGTGAGCGCTTTCTTGTAGACGGCGTTCATGACGACCGAGCGCATGTTGGCGCCCATGCGCGACAGCAGAAAGACACCGTAGTTGAGGCACGTGACACCGACAAGCGAGATGCCGGCCATGAGCGCAACGAGCACGTAGCCGTTCGTAACGTGGAAGACGTTGTCGCGGCCGTTGAGGTAGTTGAGGATCGCCTGCGTGAGGAACGGCTGCAGCACCATGGCCGTGAGGTAGATGAGGTAGTTGAGGAACACGACCGAGAGGTCGCGGCGGAACGTGAGCAGCAGCGCGACTCCAAAGCGCGAGAACCACGCGGGCGTCATGGCCGTCGCACGCGTGGCGCCGTCCCCCGTGTACCAGTACTGAAACCGCGTCTCGAGCGCATCGCACGTGTCGCGTGCACAGACGCGCCAGAGGTCTTGCTTCTCAAGCGCCTTGGACGCACCAAGTGAAATGAGCGGCTGGAGCCAGTGGGTCGAGACGATCGAGAGAAACGACGCCGACTCGAGTGGGTTTGCGCGCTCGGCGTGCGGCGGCTGCAGCGCGTACTGCTCGGCGCGCGTCGGTTTCTTCTTGGATGATTTCTTGGTCTTGTCGGTCGCTACCATGGACGCATCGTCGCCACTGCCGAACGGCTGTGGCGTGGGGGGAACAGCCACGTACGCGCTGGTCGACATGTCGTCGTCGTTTATGTTTACAGCGCGGGACTTGACGGACGGCGGTGCCATCGTGAGGGACTACTGTAAGTCACTCGAGTGGCACGTACGCGGCAGATCCGCTTGTGCTGCCAATGGCGAGACGACGTCGCTTGTGGACGTGGCCGATCTGGTGAATTCCGCTGATGGGATGGCGCGTCATGGTGATGGGATGGCTACGGCGACATGGTCTCGAAAGGTAAAAATTCGAAGCTTTTTCGCGCGTTAATTGGTCGAAAATGAGAGTTTTCGAACATGTACGTAAACGGGGTAGGGTGAGAGGAACACACCACCCGTTGATTGGTGGATAGTAAGTCTGATTGGAAGTTTGCGTGATAGGATGGCACCCGGAGTGGTTAGGGGACGATTTTACCAATTACTCCGCATGGCGGTCAGCGTTCTGATTGGTGGATCCATTCGTAGTCGAGGGAAAGAAATGTACCTGCTTTTGTGACAATGAAACCCCGTTTTGAGTCAAAACGGCTTCGATAAAAAGCAGTTTACAGCTTGCAATGTGGGCTACACCATCTCCCTCGCATAATGTGTACCACACGTATTGGAGGCCTCCGTTTCCCCAACAAATCCAACCCAAAGCATACGGACCCCATCCACCGAGCGCTATGGACGCGTTCGAGTTCCTCGAGACGCTGCCGAACACGACGCTCGAGCGTCTCTATGAGGACCCATGGGCCTGCCAGGCCGTCTTCCAGGCACTGCCGGCACTTGCTCAGCAGTTCGTCATGCGGCTATTGGCGTCCGACGCGCCCGTGACGCGTGCGACGCTCGCGAGTTGGCTCCACATCGAACCAACAAACGCCAACGCCAACGATCCAACGTCGCCGTCGGCACGCGGCAGCAGCATCCACCCGCCGTCCAAGACGGCACCGCCGGCACTCCACATCGCGCTCCACAAGCTCACGCGACTGCGCGTGTTTGTGGCCTGTGGCGGGGCCGCAAACGACGCATTCCAGCTCCACGCGGCCTTCCAGCGCCAGCTGCGGGTACGTACCGTGCCGTGTTATGCCGTGGCATGCCGTGTCGTGCCGTGACATGTCATGTCGTGTCATGCCATACCATGCCATGCCATGCCATGCCATGCAGTGGCAGTCTTGTTCGGTGAGATCGTGCTAACCACGTTGCCACTTTGTCTCTTTGTCCCCATAGCACGCACTCAGTAGCCTCGGTGGTTCGCCATGGGAACATGGCCGGGCCCGACTGCCGGCCGCGGCGCCCGACGCCGAGTTCTCGCCGGCCGACCTCGAGCGCTACGCCCGCTCGCGGTGGGACGCGGTGCTGCACTTTATGGTCGGCTCGACCGCCGTCGCCGAGCCGCCGACGTCGGTCGTCGACATTTTGCTGCGCACGCGGCTCATGCAACAAAGCGCCGAGTCGCGTGCGCTCCATATTACCGACACGGGCTACGAGTTTATGCTCAAAGACATTCACGTGCAAATGTGGATTTTCATGCTCGAGTACATCAAGACACTGGACCACGCCGGCGCACTCAAACAAGAAGACATTCTCCAGTTCTTGTTCCAAATCAGTTACTGCCAGACCAACGCCAGCTACGCCGTGGCTGACCTCACGCCGACGCAGCAGTTGTTGCTGGGCGACTTTACGAACTTTGGACTGCTCTACCGTGCGAAACCCAACGCCGACCGGTTCTACACGACCAGTCTCGCTGTGAACCTCATCTTTGGCGGCGCTGCCCGTGGTGGCATTGGCCGCACGAGTCACGCTCGCAGTGCCACGGGTCGTGGCACTTCGACCGCGACTGGCAGTGCCAACGCCAGCACGCGGCAGCTCTTTCGCAGCGGCGACGCGTCGCACGGCTCGGAGCTCAGCATCGTGGTCGAGACCAACTTCAAAGTGTACGCCTACACGGCCTCGACGCTCCACATTGCGATGCTCAGTGTCTTTGTCGACATTGTCGCGCGTCTCCCAAACCTCGCGATCGGGTTTATCACGCGCGAGAGCCTCCGGTCGGCCCTCATCCACGGCATTTCGGCTCAGCAAATTTACGACTTTTTGATGAAGCACGCGCACCCGCGCATGCGTGGGAACAACCCGGTCGTGCCCGAGAACATTGCCGATCAGCTCTACCTCTGGGAGCGCGAACGCAACCGCGTGCAGTTTCTCGAAGGCTCGCTCTTTGACGGCTTTGCGTCCAAAGACGAGTTTGAGCAAGTGCTGACGTTTGCTGAGGACCGCGGCGTGCTCACGTGGCACGATCCGATCCACTTTAAGCTCGCGATTGCCACGGCCGGCATTGATGGCGTGCGTCACTTTATTCAGCACCGCCTGCGTGCGGCCTAAGCAGAAAAAGAAGAAGAGCGAGGAAACAAAGACAAGAAAGGGTCTCGGGTTGAACGTTAATTAACACAGCTATTTGGCGACGTGTCGGTCATGAGTCCAACGATGGGTGCCGGGCGTGGTGATCCGACTACTGTCCTCGGTGTATCTCAGCCGCTGTCAATCCAGCCAAGTACGACGACTGGCGTTGGTGAACGCACACAGAGCCCTGTCACTTGTCGCGGCGTGACACGTGCCACGTGCCACCGCTTTTCCTACTCCTCCACGAACGACGCATTCGCGAAGAAGCGGTTGATGAGATCGAGCGCAACAGCCGGCTGATGGGTCGGTACCATGTGGCCGGCGTTGTAGACGCGGAGAAAGATCAAGTTGTCGGCCACGCGCACGGCGCCGGCGTTCCGTAGCACATCGTCTTCCTTCAGCGGGTCGCGGCTCAGAAACGGCTGCTCCACCGCGCTGGCAAATGCATCACGGCTGTGCCACGCGAGCTGCTGCACCCACGCCAAGTTGCCCTGCCAGTTGCACACAAAGTCAGCGTCGCCCGCGTACACGAGCACGCGCAGCCCAGCATCCAGGAGTTCGGCGACCAGCGGTGCCGTCGACATGGCGTGGTCGCCACTGCCCATCATGGGCGCGGCGGCAACGTCGCTCGCGGGCGCCCACGCGCCGACCCGCGTGTCGTCGACGTGGAGATAGGACCGCACGTGCGGCTGGTTGAGGAATGCTTCCACGTCGGGGATACCACCGCAGAACCCAACGTCTTCGATGCCGTCGGCGCAGATCTGGCGAATATCAAAGCGGTTCCGCCTGTACGTGCGCTCGACGCGCTCGAAAATGGTGTCGTAGCATGCGTCTTCGGCTTCACTGCACGCTGTGGCGTTCGCTGCCGGCATCGGCCGACACGCCGTCGCCATAGCGGTGAGGCACGTCGCGACGTCATCCTTAAGCTGTGCGAGCTCCGTAGCCGACAGCAGCGTGAGGTTGTACGCGTTCTCCTCGACCATGTCGGCCGCGTGCTGTGTCTGTACGTCAGGGTCGACCCAGCCGTTGCCGATCGCGATGCCCTGGAGGTTAATGTGCCGGCGGTCAGTGCCATTTGCGTTGGCGTTGGCTTCGTGAATGTAGTGCGCGACGGCCGGGATGTAGTGGCCCGCGTAGCTTTCGCCCGTGAGGAAGAACGCGCGACCGTCAAACTCGGGGTGCTTCTCGAGAAAGCCCTGGAGGAACCAGTAGACGTTCTCGCCTACGCCTGTGCTCGTGGTCACGATGTCCTCATCAGCACCAAACGAGAAGCCAACGTTCGTGGGCTGGTCGAGCCAAAGCATGTTGGCGCGGTGGTTCCATCCGTAGGCATTCGCGTCGGTCGTGAGGTTCTCGCGTACGACGCGGCACGGACCGTTCTCCTTGAGCAGTCCAATGAAACTCGAGCCGCCGGGTCCACCCGTGAGCCAGATCGCGAGCGGCGCCGCCGCGGGCTCGTGCTGGGCCTCGAAGAACCAGTAAAAGTAGTGGTTGTCGTGGCCATTCGCGAGCGTAATGTAGCCGGCTTCGTCGCGGGTCGTGCCGCAGAGCCGCTCGTCGGCGTTGCGTGACGGCGCGACAACGACGATCGCGGGCGAGTAGATCCACTTGGTGAACGCGACTAGCGCGACCACAGCGCCGACGATGGCGACAGCAGCGATGCGGCGGCGCCGCTGGCGTTGGACGGCGGCCGATGCCGAGGGCGATGGGGCGCGCGAAAGCAGCGGTACGCGCTCGGGCAGAGACTTGGTGGTCATGGACGTCTTGGGGGAAACACGGACGATTCGGAACTGGCAATGTGGATGGAAACGGCGGGCGCCATGCGCTGGTCAGGTCACTCCGCTGCATTGAGCGACTTGACCAGCGAATTAACGCAGCTGGTCGTGACGATCGTCATTCTGGAAACAGATTGGCGGGAATGATGATCTTTGTCGCATTTCGACTGGCACGAGCCGCTTTGTGGACAGAGCATCAGGTATTAATAGTCGGGAATGACTGCGCGTATGGTCGTGGATCGCGTGAGGTAGATTACACTGGACGACTGGAGCCGTTGTCCAGCGGGGCGTCCGGCGCCAGCGCGTCTGCCCGCCTCACGTCGTCTTCCCTTTCGTGAACTGCAACATTGAAACATGTAGAGTGATGGTCTTAAAACCGATATAGTACCGGAATTTTTTAGGTGTCTGTGAGTCACAGACTGTGACGCGCTATCTACAGGTACTGTACGACTTCACAGTCAACTTCCACGGTCTCGGGCAATTACAGTAGACGCGTCTCGGGCTTAGATCCACACGCGGTCGTCGTCGCGCTGGGCGGCTGCGGTTGCCGGTCGTGCACCCAGCGGCATGTACGGGCGACGGCGCTGCCGTCGGTCGTAGCACTGTAATAAGTGATGCAACACCCACGCCGACGCGAGGAAGACCACGATCGCATCGACGTACGGAATCGAGCCCAGCATGTGCAGCGAGCCATTCACAAACGTCCCTGTCGTCGCGTCGTCGCGGTCGTCGCTGTCGCGTGACTTCTCAGTGGTGATGACTGGCGCCGTCGTCGAGGAGCTACTCGTCGTTACCGAAGTAGGCGCGGTCGCCTCGATGGGGAGATCAGTTCTGGTCGCGGCGATCTGTTCGTGCGGCATGCGCAATGGAGATGATTTCAGTTCTGCCTGAGGACCGAGGTCGCCGATTGGTTCCCCAGGCGCCAGCGAAACGAACGCTGCGCGCTCAAGCGGGAGAGGGAATTCGTTCGCAAGCATTGCCAGCGCACACGGTGATGTCGTCGTGGCGGCCATGTCGGCGTCGGTCGCGGCACTCAGGTGTCCTGTCGAGTCTCCAAAAACGAGGAGTGGCCTGTGCTTCGTATACACGACACCACGTGCCTCTTGTGCGCTTGAGTAGACGAGTTGCTGCTGTGCACCAACGACAGCGACGGCGTTGCGGCCATTGACCGAGACATTGGCGATGACGGTCTGGAACGCACGCGTGTC
>JAADXQ010000709.1:0-10010 GCA_023337915.1 Pythium angustatum | reverse complement strand
CGCAGCTTCTCGATCTCTTCCTGGATGTGGTCCTCGGCCAGCCGACTGGTCTGCTGCGGCTCTTCGCCGGCGCCACCCCAGCGCTCCATCTCTTGCTGTTGGAACGCCAGCCGCTGGGCTTCGAACACAGCCTGTCGCTCCTTCTTCTTTAGCTCGTCGCGCTTGAGCTGCTCGTCGCGCTCTTTCTCCTTTTTCTTCTGGTACGCCATCATGCGCGGATCGCGCTTGCGTACAAACTCGACCAGCTCGCGTACGTCGGTCGTAAACGCTTTCTTGGCCGCGTCGCGCAGTTTCTTGTTCTCCTTCTCCATGGCGCGACGGATCTGTCGCGTCGGTGCGTCCGTGGTCTTGTACTCGTCGACCCACGCAAAGCTGCGCTGTGTGACGTAGGACGTCCAGTGGCGGTAAAAGGCATTGACGTCGTCGACCGACGTCGTGCTGTTGCCCAGTACAGGCGCAGCGCGAGCGTTGGCGGCACCAAGGCTCTCAACGTCCAGCGCATCAATCTACACACATCGACCACCGCATTCAGTTTAGTCCCCCCGTCAACACTACCATCACGTGCGGGCGCCCATCGTACCTTTGCGAATAGCGCACTATAGACCGAATAGAAACTCTTGTCGTCGTCACCAAAGCCCGAGTATACCGAGGCACTAGGTCATCAAGAGGGTACAAACCTAACGTTAGACACCGGAAGGGTAAAGTAGACGCGAGGATGCACTCTCTCCACTATACCTGAAGAACCGGAAGAGGTTCAGCTCGTGATCGCTATCACCGTCGCCGTTGTCACCGTCGTCGCCACGCAGGATCTGGTCGCGGTGCTCGTCGTACCACTTGCGCTCGTGTGGGTCGCTGAGGACTTCGTACGCGTTCTGGATTTCTTGGAAGCGCTGCGTGGCCTCGTCGCTCGAGATGCCGTTCTTCTGGTGCTTGTCCGGATGCCACCGCAGCGCCTGACGGTGGAACGCTTTCTTGATGTCACCGGCTGCGACGTCGCGCTCGAGCGCCAGGACTTCGTAGTGGCACCGCAGCGGCGCCATGATCGAGGATGGACAATGGGTTGGTGCGCCAATGCGGTGCGGAGCCATTCAGCCGAGACATTCCAATCAATTAGCTTAGGTAGTGACTCCAGATGAACGACCCAAGCTAGTTCAAGCCCTTAGTACAGTGACCTAATCCTGCTAGGGTATAAAGCCTCTGTGGGTGATTACCCTATCTGGACCTAGGCCACGTACCCTGGGGAATGATAGCATCATGTCGCAACCCATCGGCTAGCTGCAGCGCAGCGTGTCACCAGTTGATCAGCATCGCAGTATATTCCCAGCGCTGCCCACGGTGTCAGGGTGGAGTCCATGCCACGTACAGTACCTACGTTGAGAGAGATGGAAAGTGCCTGAGACGAGACGAGACGGGCCATGTGCCAGCACGTCGCTTCAACATTCGTGACGAGTACAGTAAGTACCCAGCTGAACCAGATCGCTTCCGCAGGCCCATTTGGTGAAGCCTTCAAATAACAGTAGTAGGTGCGCATTTCCCGATCGCCAACCTTTCGTTCGATGCCCTGGCATCGAGGCGGCCTCTACTGTATTCCCTGTGCGCCGCTGCCGCCAAGTCAGACGTCTGTATCGGTGCTTCCCATCACCGATGATTTCCGCAGGCCATCGGTCGGACACGTGGGTGTTCAACGTACGGTCGATTCCTTCCCGCTGCCTGTCCAAGGGCGATACACGCGAATTGCGTGACCGATGTGAATCGACAGGCTGTCGCCCTATCGGACAAAGACGACCGCTCGTCCAATACGTGCCGGTGGCGCATTTTCGGCATCAACGTCACTCTTACATTTGCTTGCTTGTGATCGTCATCGTCTGCCGTGTCACGACATGAATACGTCGCCAACAGCCTCCTCGGCAGTGCTGCCCACGCCAATGACGCCGACCGAGGTCTACATTCTCGAGGCTGCACCGCCGATCGCCTCGCCCGTGCGCAACTCTCCCGTACGTGTCGTGCTCACATCGCTGACGTTCTGGATCGTCGTGGGCACGATCGTCGGCGTCTTCTTGGGCGAGTATGCTCCGGCGTTCGCCAAAGACGCCGCGCCCATGGCTCAGCTCTTCCTGCGACCAGTCCAGTTTGTCGTGTTCCCACTCGTGTTCTCGTCGCTCGTGGTCGGTATCGCGGGGCAGCGCGACCTGAGGCAGCTCGGTCGTCTCTCGCTCAAGTCGCTCATCTACTTTGAGATCGTCACGACCTTTGCGTTGGTCCTTGGACTGCTCGCGGTCAACCTCATCAAGCCCGGCGAAGGCAGTAGTATCGCCAAGACCGGTGAGTACAAGCCGTCCACGACAGCCTCGGCGTTCACATTCGCTGCGTGGATCAACCACGTGGCACCCAAGACCTGGGGCGAAATGATGGGCGGCGCCGGCGCCTCGGAGCTCCTCCAAGTGCTCGTCGCGTCAATCCTCGTGGGCGTCTCAACCGCCCAGCTCCATGAAGACGCCAAGCAACGCATCGTCGCGTTTAGTCGCGCGATCATGGAGATGATGTTCAAGTTTGTCGACATCATCATCTGGACCGCACCGGTCGGCGTGTGCTTTGCAGTGGCCAACGCCATTGGTACGAACGGTCTCGTGGCGCTCCACAGTCTCGGCGTGCTCGTCGCTACCGTGTACGGTACGCTCGGTATCTTCATGATCGTGGTCTTTGGACCGGTGATGCTGCTCTTTCGGATCAACCCCATTACGTTCGTGGTCGCGATGCGTGACCCGCTCGTGATTGCGTACACGACCGCGACCTCAGAAGCCGCACTGCCCAAGGTCTTTGAAGCGCTCGACGCCTACGGTGTGAGCCCACACATTTCGTCGTTTGTCGTGCCCTTTGGCTACTCGTTCAACTTGGATGGCTCGACACTGTACCTCTCGTTGGCGTCGGTGTTTTGCGCCCAGGCGGCTGGTGTATCCAAGACGATTGGCGAGCAACTTGTCATGGTGCTCATGCTCATGGTGTCGTCCAAAGGCGTGGCCGGCGTGCGGTCCGCGAGCATCATCGTGTTGGCGTCGACGCTTGAGCAATTCGACATTCCGTCGTGGCCCGTGGCACTGATTTTAGGGGCGGACTGGTTCATGGACATGGCGCGTACGTTTACCAACGTGCTGGGCAACTGCCTCGCTGCCGTGGTCCTGGCCAAACTGGAGCATGCGTTCCGCACAGCCGAATGGGCGTACGACCGCGAGCAGCGACGGCACCAGGAGGAGCAGGAGGACCAGTATCAGCAAGAAGACGGCTACGTAATCGGCAAGGGTAGCCTCACGCCCAAGCACCGGGCGTCGGCGTCGCGCCGCCTGAGCATGCTGTGAGAAATACAATAGATGTGGTGATGGTACAAGAGAGTGTAGCCATTTCCTGTTGCTCCCATGAATCGTGATGAAGTAATCTGACCATCATTCCGACATCGTCATTGTTGGTTACGTACGTCGGACGGTTATTTTCTCAGTCGTCATTTCAACCAATCCGATCACGTCTGTGCATCCAGTCATCATCCCGCCAACCGCGAGCAGCTCACTTCAGCATCGTCACGACAGAGGAGAACGACAGTACCATGGCGGATCTCTTGGCAGCAGCGTCGCTGGGCAACCAAGCAGCAGGCTCGGCCACGGGCCGGGAGACGGACCCGTCGCTCCATGACGGCATCGTCTTGGGTCTTTCGCGCGAGCAGCTCGACGACGCCAAGGAGCAGGCGATCTCGTGGGCCGCCGCCCATGGCATGCTCGTGCGCTGGAAGGCGGCGGGCCCCAACGCTGCGCAGCTCGCGACCTTTACGCACATTCCGTTCTGCCTGCTGCCCGTGCAGCTTCCCCGCGCGCAGTTTGAGCACGGTGTCGCGCTCTCGCCCGTGTACGGACGGCTCATGGACCGCGTGAGCCGTGATCTCCCGTGGCTCCACAAGACGCTCGAGTCGGTCGTGCACGAAGACAAGTTTACGGCGCGACTGCTCGCGCTGTCCAAGCAGATGGAAGCCGAGGGCATCCAGCAGAAGGCGTACCTCGGTATTCACCGCTCGGACTATATGCTCCACGAACCGCAGACGGCTTCGCCTGGCGACGCGCAGCGCCTGCTGCAGGTCGAGCTCAACACGATCTCGTCGTCGTTTGGGTGCATTAGCTCGCTCACGTCGCAGCTGCACAGCTACTTGATCGAGCGACTTGCGCATGAGCTCCCGGCGCTCGAGGCGCATTACCAGGTGCCGCTGCGCGAGCTCGCCGGTCGCCTGCCCGCGAACCACGCGATCAACGAGCTCCCGAACGCGATCGCCGTTGCCCACAAGCACTATGGCGTCCACGAGTACGTTGCCCACTCGCTCTAGGGATCCGAGCGCATACTAATTCGTCGTTTTTCTGTGCAGTGCGATTGTCGTGTTTGTTGTGCAGCCGAACGAAGCCAATTCGATCGACCAGCGCTGGATCGAATACAACTTGATGGGCCACCACGGTATTCGCGTATTGCGCAAGACCATGGCCGAGATGCAGACCGAAGCTACGCTTGATGCCACGCGCGACGGCAAGCGTCGACTCTTTGTCGCGGGTCGCGAAGTCTCGGTCGCGTACTTTCGCTCGGCGTACACGCCGGACGACTACCCGACCGAGACCGAGTGGCAGGGCCGTGAGCTCATTGAGCGCTCGTACGCCATCAAGTGTCCATCGATTGCGTACCACTTGACAGGCACCAAGAAAGTGCAGCAAGTGCTCGCGGACCCGGCCGCGCTGCGTCGCTTTGTGAACGAGGACGAAGCGACGCTGCTCGAGACGTCGTTTGCCGGTCTCTGGGGGCTCGAGAAGGATGGAGACAAGACCCCGCAGGTCAAACAAATGGCCATCGAGAATCCCGGCGCGTACGTGCTCAAGCCGCAGCGCGAGGGCGGCGGCAACAACCTCTATGGCGACGAAGTTGCCCATGCCATGAAGACCATGGCGCCCGAAGAGCTCGAGTCATTTATCCTCATGGAGCGCATTTTCCCCAATGAAAATGCCGCGGTACGAACGCGTGGCGGTCTCTGTATCGTACAGCGATGAGTCGATGGTCTAACTGTGTATTGTTTCTGTAGATTCTTGTGCGCAACGGACTCACAGCGAGCGGCAATACGATCAGCGAGCTGGGTATGTACATCACAGCGCTCTTTGACGACGGCGAGGAGATCCTCAACAAGCACGCGGGCCACTTGCTGCGCACCAAGCTCTCGGGCACGAACGAAGGCGGTGTGGCCACGGGCTTTTCGGTCGTCAGCAGCCCCCTCCTAGTGTAGAAATCATGACGGAGCTCTACGGCGGTCATGCGCTCGTACGGCGTCTCTCCTTTCGCATTCATATTAGAGTCAACCGAGGCTAAGTAGACAAATCCAATTGACAGCATTGTTTCTATCCAGGTGAAGCATTGTATTGAGTATCACACGGACAAAGGGGAACAGGCTGCAGTCGTGCTACACCTGTACAGCAACTAGCCTACCGGTACTACTACGCAGTATGTTGTACTACAAGAAGCGCGTGCGAAGTAGGAAGCGAGCGTGGTCGAGGGCCCTCTATTTGCCCTTTTTGGCCGCCTTCTTCAGCGCCTTCTTGCCCTGACGCGGCGGCGCGCGCTCGCCCGTGAGCGCCGACTGGATCGTGTCGTTCCACTGGTTCCACTGCTTGCCCATGGAGGTCGGGTCCTGCCACGGACGGCGGAGATCGCCCCACGCGCGCTCGCCACGCACCGTAATGCGGAACAGCGGGAGCTGGAACACGTTGAACGGCTGCGTGATGCTCTGGATGACCAGCGGCGGGAAGAAGCCCCACTTGTAGTGGATAAAGGCCGTCACGAGCGTGCCCATGCCAAACTGCAAACGATCCAAAACGAAAAACACCATGAGAGACCGTATCCACAGCAGTGAGTGCGCGAAGGAAGTAACCTACACGTTGGATGTCCTTCCAGCACATGCGCATGTCGTGCTCCGAGACCGTGATCTTCTCTTCACGGTCACCTTCCTGGCCAAAGCCGACGTCTTCCTTCACGGTGAGCACACCAGGCTCCGTGTTGTTCTGTTCATCAGGCGTTTGGGTTAGCTCATCCCAAGTACCGTCACGCTACCGACAAAGCACTGCGGTCGCACCGTGGCTTTGTAGTAGAGGTACGCCATGACGGCGTAGCACGCAACCTGCGAGAGTGCGTACAGCGCGCGCACCGCGAGCAGGTGCACTAATCCACGACGAAACACCGCCAAAAGCGACCTTAGCAACCAGCGATTGGCATCAGTATGAGGGTGTCATTGTTTTGTACGTACGCTCGTTCTCCTTGTCGAGGAAGGAGTTGCTGGCCATGACCAGCACGAAGCTCAACGCCATCATCTTAAAGTTGGGCGCCATGGTGGCTGAGGTCCGTCAAAAGCGCTCGTGCTTGCGTGGCGGGCTCTCGGGATCGAGATGACGTTTGATACGGGTGTGCGAGCGGCAGGGAGGAAAGGTAACCTCTTCATCATATACCGGTATATGAACCGGTAATACCGCTCTATTCGTAACATTTAGGAATGGATGTGTTGGATATCCTTTATCGCATGTTGACAGCGTGTCTCCACTGTTTTCTCCGCCTTGCGGATCTGTTTCGTCGTATCCAAGCCTGCATAGCTAGAACGTCGTGATGGCATCCGTAGGACCCTGTACTTGCTGGACCACGAAAATATCCAGGAAGCTCTGCAGCACAGAATGCACCATCGTCGACTTGAAAAACTGTCCTCACAAAAAGCAAAACAACCCTCGTCGGTCAGATCCCTTTTCCCTTGTGCCCCACCCTAAGAACCACAGGCAACGCACCTTCACTTTGCCTTGGGTGTCGACCTCCAGCTCGTCCATTTGGACGCCCGTGAGCGTCATCGCCGCAATGTCCTTTTGTAAATTGCCAAAGTACAAATGCTCGAGCCGTTCGATGACTTCGGGCACCGAGCCCAGCGCACTGCCGACTCCGCCGTCCATGAGTGCATGGACGCGGCGCACGTTTGCCCACGGCATGGTCATCGTGAACGCCTTGACCACGTCCGTGTCGGTCTTTGATCGGTACTTGAGCAGTAGTGGCGCTCGCATGGGCCACGCCGATGAGCTCGTGTCGTGGACCTTGTGGCCGTGCTTGGCGGTCGCCATGTCGTCGCCACTAGCAGCACTGATCTTGCGCAGCCGCTCGGCCTTGCGTTGTTTCGCTTTCTCGACTTTTTCCTCGCGCTCGAGCGCTTCGATGACCCAGTTCCGTGTCACACGTCGCAGATTCTCCTCGGTCACGCGCACGACGTGAAGTCCGACCACGCACTGGAAGCGGCGCTGCACCCACGAGCACACCCACGCCATGAGCTCTTCGTTGCCACGCAGCAGGAGCACGTACTTGGCGTCCGTGCTGCTGCCATCATTGCCGCTCTCGGTATTGCGTGGTAGCGCGGCTCCCGGTCGGCCGTGCCGGTTGCCTGCGAGCGGACCGAGCCGCGTCCCGGCATTGCTGGCATCCTCGGCCGACTTGGGAAAGTACAGAATGAAACTGCCGGAGCGGTGCCGCACGTCGTGCTCGCTAGATTCTTGTTTCTCAAGCTCTGGTTTCTGGTTCGACCGCTGTGGCTGCTCCATTTTCTCGACCAAGAACTCGGCGTGGAGATCGCGCGCCTCAACGACTTGGAACGCGATGCACTCGGGCGTGTGCCGAATCATCACGCTATAGCCAAACTCTTGTTCGTACGTCATCACAGCGTGGCCGCGGAGGAACTTGACGAGCTCATGGGCGTAATCACTGAGCTCGTGGCGAGCAAACTGGTAGAGGTGCGAAATCACGTGGATCGACCAGCGCCGGCCGAGGAGCACGTCGTCAATGTTCACGGGCTCCTCGTCGGCCGACGACGACGTCGACGGTGATGCCGTCGCGCGCACTGCGTGGTCAGGCAGCTCGACGGGAATCGGTCCAGGAGATGGTCCACGATGGATGGGAAGCGGTGGGGGCAAGGCGTCGCCGTACTCTTCGTCCGCTGGGTTCTGGTTCCCATGCGCGACTATTTCGTCCGCGTCGTGTTGGTGTTGACGATACTGCTCGTACGACTCTTCTGGGCGTGGATACTGTTCATGTTGGCGTGGCGGCAGTGGTAGCGGCTCGGTGTATTGCGCTCGCTGGTCGTTGTATGCACTCCCTCCGTTGTACTGCTTGCGCTGTTGCTGCTGTGGCGAAGGTGACGGCCGAGACACGGGCGCTTGACGAACGCTGTTCACATCTCGCTGGTCGTACGACGGCACCTGCTCACGAAACCCACTCGGTGGCCGACCTCCGCGTGGATCGTATTGTGGTGGCGGTTGATACTGTTGCTGTGGGTTCTGGCTCTGCCGCCGGCGCTGTTGTAATTGCTGCTGCTGCTGGCCGCCACTGTCGGCATAACTGCCGTGATGACCGCTGTGGTGCGCGTGCGGTGGCTGCTGCACCGGAAACGACTGGTGGCGTGACGGTACGTCGCTACGGCGACTACGTGACGCTTGAAACTGTGCCGACTGCGTTTGCTGCTGCTGCGAAGCGAAGGCTGCGGCCTGGCGCGCGCGGCGTTCGTCCACCGACACGGCGCTGGTCGTGGACCGTGTCTCCCACCCGCTCACGCTCATGTCGTGCAGTGTGTAGCCGTCCGACGCAGAGGAAGGAGGAAGAGAAGAGAATGCCTCAGTTGTCGGGTCGGTTCGGCTGCAACACGACGAACAGCTCTGGTCGAGAGAGGGACCTTCACTCTGTCGAACCGCGAAGTAATTTACGCGAGCATGCCTTCTGTTTTTTTTCCTGTTTGGCCGTCGGAGCAAGACAAACCCTCTGGTGGTAAATATCGTACAACACAGGTTGAAGGCTTGTCACTTGCCTGGGAGTGACGCCATCTCCTGAAAATCAGAGCGGATAGACCCAAAGCAGCTCACCTCTCCCCTCCGCTCCGCTCCCGCTCGTGTCTGCTCCGCTGTGCTCATGACCTCCCCCGCTCCGCCTCCGCAACCGCCACGCAAGGCCGTCCTCTTCGTGCTCATCGATGGTCTATCCGACGTGACGCTGCGGCAGCTCGGCGGTCTAACGACGCTCCAGGCGGCGCGCACGCCGGCCATGGACGCCATTGCGCGTAGGACACGTCTATCCAGTGTATACCTCCTCGTTAGTCCCCTCCTTCTTATTCGAATTGCTGGTCTCACGTAGGTGGTGGACTCAATGGGTTGCTGGACCCCGTGGCGCCGGGCTTTGCGTGTGGCAGTGACACGGCCCACATGTCGATTTTCGGCTATGATCCGTTCGTGTACGTCGTTCATAGGGCTCTTTGGTGAAGGCTTGCAAGAGGGTCTAATCGAATACTTGGTGTGGTGCAGACACTATCGTGGCCGTGGATCATTCGAAGCCATGGGCGCCGGGCTGCCCATGGACAAGGGCGACGTGGCATTCAAATGCAACTTTGCGACGCTTGAGAAGGTGCGTTTGGTCGGGTCTAGCGACCAAGGGAACCGCTCGTCTAATTATTCATACGACCTCGTTAGAATGACAAGGGCGAGTCGATCGTCGTGCGCCGCCGCGTCGACCGCAACTTTCCGGCGTGGGGCATCGATCTCTGCGCGTTTCTCAATGGACTGCCCATCCCCGGATTCCCCGAGATCCACGTCGCGACCAAGTACGCGACCGAACATCGCTGCGGTATCGTCTTCAAAGGCAAAGGATTGTGCGATCGGATCTCTGGCTCGGATCCGCTCAAGGACAAGTACGTTTGTTGCCGTGCGCCCTACGCAGAAGGGTCGGACGAATCTCACAGGGTGCTTACTGGGTGTATGTAGCCTCCCACTGCTCACGGCCCAGCCGCTGGACGACTCGGCCGAAGCCGCGTACTCGGCACGCGTCCTGAACGCCGTGTCGGAGGCGATCCACGTGAAGCTGCGGTCCCATCCGATCAACCTCGAGCGGGAAGCGCAGCACGAGCCGCCCGCCAACATTGTGCTGCTGCGTGGGCCGGG
>JAADXQ010000708.1:0-10011 GCA_023337915.1 Pythium angustatum | reverse complement strand
GGAAACGTGAGCATCGTGGTCGTAATCTTGTCTGGCAGCGTGTCTTTCTGGTTCGCCGGTCCGTGCCACGACGGCTCCCATAGCGCACGGAAGACGTCTCTGCGCGTCGACGCGTTGTATACTTCGAGGATGCGATCAACGTCGCTGTTCGTGAGCTGCTGGTCCTTGATGGTCAGGCGCCGGAGGTGCCCGGCACGCAGGATGTACCCGAGGTACTTGGCGCGCACGCCGCGCTCACTGCCTGCATCTTGAAGGGCCATACAGACCGACGCCGCCGAGACGTGGTCGCCAGCGTCGGCGAGCGCCGCCAGCAATGCGGTCGTCGTTGCCGCCTTGGCCGCGCCGCGACGATCCAAAGCCGGCTCCCCACGCACGGCCGTGACGGTCCAGTCGTTCGCCGAGACACGCGCGGACGGTCGCCGCGCGATCACGTCAAAGAGGCCTTTCCACAAAATCAGCCGCGAACGGTCCGCTGGCGCTACTGGCAAATCGACAAAGACCTCGACTTGTGCAACGTCGCGGAAGCTGTCGACCATGCGAAACACGTCGGTGAGGCCCGACGGACGGATCTTGGGCGACACGACGACTGCGATCTTCGACACAAAAAACACGTCGCGGTTGATACGGCGCAACATGTCGACGAGCTCGCGTGGTGCGTACGGCCCCGGCACGACGTTGAGCTGCACGAGCAGCTCGATATCCGTGTGGCGCGCGTCGCTGTCGCTGTCGCTTGGGAGCCGCTCGTCGCCGAGCGCCAGCAGCGCGCGCCGCGTGCATGTGTACGTGTCGCTGGCCGTCGCATCGCGTACATCGTCGAGAAAGTGCTGAAAGAAATCCGTGTCGTCGTCGGCGTTCAGGTCGGCAATGACCTGGAGCTTGAGGTACTCGTTCGCCGCGAACGGCTGGTGCGTCCACGCGGTTTGGATCCAGCGCATGCCACGCGCCAGCGCAGCCATGAACGCGGCTTGGTCGACGCGCAGCGCAAGCGCAAAGAGCTCAAAGGCCTCACGCAGCTGACGCTGCTCGGTCGGGCGGAGGAAATCGTCGATCTCGATCTGCCCGCGCACGGGCACAGCGCGGGCTTTGCCCACGGCGTCGCCGCCGTAGAGCTCGACGCGCCAGACCGGCGCTTGCTGGCCATCGCCCAGCGGACTCAGTGCGTACGACGGCAGCAGTTGGTCGACGACTGCAAACCACGGACGCAGCAAGGGCTCCATCGTAGAGGAGGAAGGGAAGGGAGTGGAGCGACGATGACGCGGGCGGGAACACGGCGGGACGAGAGGAATGGAAATGGAGGGAAACGAGATCGCGAGCCAGTCTCGCAGGTCCCTGATTTGATCGAATGCTGTGGATTGTAGCCAATCAAACAAGGCCACTAAACGACATACTTTATTCAAGTGAAGGCTGGGAAAGTGCATTAGGAGCTGGAGAATAAATAAATGCAGAAAGGGGAAAGAATGGAGGGCGTTGAAGGCCGCGATGCAAACGCACGACGTGGGTGCTGTCTCGTCGTTAGTCTTGGAAAGAAGGCGGAGCAGTTGGACACGCGGGCTCGACATGGATGTCGTCAGGGTGAATCTCGGTATCTAGTATAGCGGCGGGGTCAATCTCGGCGTCGCCCGGTGGAATGGTAGGAGCGTGGTCGCTCTCGGTGTTCTGCGGCGCTTGCGGTGGCTCGACGTGTCGTTGCTTGTCTTTCTGCGTCATCAGCCAGTACGGGCGCACCGGTGGTACTACGACCGTTGACGATGCAGGCTGGACGACGTGCTTGGCGGTCGGTTGGTTGAATTTGGGCGCACCACAGCAGTAGGCCCTGATAACGTCTCCCAAGTTGACAGCCGTCTCAAAAATCCACCCCGTCCAAACCGTGAGGATGGTGTAGTTCATACGATAGCGCTCCAGTTTGCGCCAAAGGTCGCCCCCGTCGACAACTGCCTTTGACACACCGATGCTCACGGGGATCGCGAGACCTGTAACCAGGAGCCACAGCGCATGCGTGATGTAGTCGAGCTTTGAGCCGGGCTTTCCGACTTCGTGCGCGTAGGAGGCGACTTTATCCGTCAGGAAGACGACGGCTGACGATACGAGAGACGGCAACAGCGCTCCTTGTTCGCCCTCAAAGTCGATATCGGACGGATCGCTGCACACCCATTCTTCGTCGTTCCGGTCTGCGCGGCTGCTGTCGCTCGGGCAGCGCGCAATATTTGTGGAAATCCAACAAGGTGCGCCTTCGGCTCTCAGTGCGGTCATGAAGAACGCAATGGAAATTGTGAGGAGCACCGCCGACACGAGACGCATCGCTCGAAGTGGGAACGGTCGCTTGGCCGGCTTGTCGCGCCACCCACACCAGCAGCAGTCGAAGAGCTTCGACTCGGAGACACAAAACTGCCAAAACGATCGTCTCTTGCCTTGCGGAGAGTAGTAGATAGCCACGAGATCCGCCTTCGCCTTGGTGCGAGCTTTCGCCACAGCCGACTTGATCTGGGCAACGACAGACCCCTGCTCCGGTGTCGCAATAGCCTCCTCTTCCTGCTCCCTGGGCGTGGTCGCCGCATACTTTTGGAAGCGCGTGCTACGCGCAAGTGCGTAAATCGCAGCGGTCGCCAGCGCGCCGATCACACAGAAGACGACGCCCACGATGATGAAGTCGCCCGTCGAAAAGACCGCTGCCAGGTCGTCGTCGTCAGGCTTGTACCCGCTCCCGGAGCCGGACGATCCTGCTGGGAGGTCGGAGCACTCGTAATCGGAATACGTGGATCCAGTTGAGCAGCTGAAGCACGTGCATCCAGATTTCTCGATGTACGCAGTCACATTCGACAGGTTGCATGTGAAGCTGAAGGCGATTCCTCGGCAGTCGGCGTCAGCGATCGCGACAAAGCACGTGGAGATGGCTGTCGCAAGCCAAAGAGTAGCGAAGAGTCGCATTCGATTTGCGAGCAGTGCTGAGTCGAGGTGGGGATCGTCTTGTAGCGAGTCGACAGCGCCAGCCGATGCCGGTCGATTGCACGCTGAGCATGCGACGCGTGCGAGCAGTGGGGTCGTCTTAAAATCAGTGGGTGGTGAAACGGACGACACCCAGTCATCTCCATAATCGGTACCGAGGTCTATCGCCGCCCCACCCGACCGCCCATGGGAGAACCAACCATCTTCAAAAACCGAAACGCACCACCATGAAACGAACGACGTTCGCTCTCCTACGTACTATACGTAAGCGCGTTTAGCAAAGTCTGCAGTGGCCCACTCAACACGATTAGGTTGAGCCAGGTGCCAGGAGACGGCATGGAAATCGAGGAAGAAAAGGATGATAATCAAGGAAGGTCCATTTACACTGGTTTCCGAGTAAGAATTCTGAGCTCGGATGCTGGCCGAGTAAGACGAGCACAGATGATTGTTAGGGATGGCAAACGAGTAAAAGAACCGTCTGTTGGGTGTGTTTGTAGAACTTTGTGATGATCCGATGCATATGAGTAGGAATGCACTCCGGCAATACTTATTGGAGCTTGCCCATGATGGCCAGCCCCACGGAGTGGCTGTACGAGATGGCCTCCGCTAGAGCTTCGCACTCATACTCCTCATCTGAGCCGTCACTAAACTGGACTCTCCATGAGTACCTACCGTTTCCTGGAATCCACTTGACGATCGTACCAACAATCTCTCCATCATCGTCGGGCTTGAGGAGATTCCAGTGAAGGTTTCGAGCAGGCAAATCTTGAAAGAGTCTCACCAGCTTTGGCACCGAGAAAAACGCCGCGTCATTCGTATCTCGAGACAGTGCGTCTCGGACCTTGATCTGGCCACCGGGTGGAAGACGAATAGGCAAAGATGCCAGTGCACTGTCAAGACTCATTGCACCAGTCAAATGCAGTGTCGCCAAGACATGGCTACATATCCATCCGGTTTGTCGGTTGCTTTTGCAGCCGCAAACGTAGCCGCTACGGACTCTCATGATCTACAACGTGTCATACATATTAGACAGTACATAGACGAGCACACAGCAACCGATTTCCGTACCTCGGAGCGTTGCCAGTTTGTAGCCATCTGGAACGGCTCGTGTGTTTCTGTCAACACGAGCACACGGTGCAGCGACAAATAGTGCAGGCGGATTGACGTGGGCGCTGCACCAGGTGCGAGATCCCCTTGGAGGGACTTCAGATACCTGTAAACACAGCTCGTTGATATGGACGTTCTCACAACGTCGCACGGTACCGACCACGTACCTGTTTACTCGGCCTTGTGTGACTTTCGACCCATTGCGATTTTTCACCGAGTACGCGTACGCACTCGCATTGCACACCACCGCGAGGGTGCGAGACGCATCTGACGAAAGGCCCATCCTCATGTAGTTGCGGTTGTCATCAACGATGTGTTTCGCTTTAACAAACATGCCAGCGGGAATTGCACCTACGCGTTTCACGAAATTACTTGACAATCAGATTGACGATACCATTTTCAACTCCATTTGCACCACCATCTTACCTTCACCGAAGTGGCCTAGAAACTGGGTTTCCGGGTCTTTACCACAGAACTTCAGAACGGAGGGAAGGGCTTCGTTCAAAACTGTCGCTGTGTTGGCACGTCGTGTTTGGATGCAGCACTCTTTGATACTGTGGTGGAAAGACTCGATTGCGTTCTGCGAGGGGAGTATACCTAGAGTCGCACCTGCACGCGACATGTACCAAGAGTCCCACGGTGAGAGGAGATACGTCTCCTCGAACCAGCTCGCATACTCGTCTTCACCGTCCTTACGCCAGAGCGCGATGCAAATCTTTACAAACGCCGAAAACTGTTCCGCAGAGCGGGCTTGTTCCATCCAGTCGAGGTGTACAGCCACATGACTGTCGTAGTATGAGCGATCTTTCAGCTTCGATTTCTGTTCACCGCTCTTTCTCTTCATGTGCGGCCAGCACGTCATCAGAGATATATCAGGCCACACAGATTTGAACGCATTCGCGATCGGCCAAGCGTGGTCGAGACTTCCGAACGTAAAGTTCAGGGAAATACCGAAAATTACTTGGCAAAAATCACGAGTCGCACGAAAAAGTTCCGTGTACACCGACTGGTGTTCAGTGCGAACGAACATGAACGTGAATGGAACGAAGTGCTTCGAGTACTGATGATCGATGTAGCGCGTGCAGTACGTTCCGAAACAAACCAGGGTCCACCCCCCAAAATGAATCTTGTAAGTCCCGTCCGTGACGCCTAGCAAACCATCATCTCCTTGATCTTGGTGCGCGTGGAACGCGTTGCAGAGGACACGGCGACTCGAAAATATCAGTCCAATTGACTGAATTTCGCGACCGCCGATAGTAGTCGGGTGAGCAAAGACTTTGATAACAAACAGCTCGTCAAGCTTCAGGAGCACCGTCTGCGAAAAAAGGATCATGGTCGGCTCGGGTTCAGCGCCAAAGAACTCGACCCGCGCCGTGATTGTCTTGTCCGAGGCCCACTCGTGCACAACTGGGGCACTTGTTATCCCCCACCCCCCTGTCCATGTAATAACCCCTCATTAATTAATCACAGCAGTATCTCAGCAAGCGAGTAGTTTCGCACCTTCCATGTTCTTGCGCATCTGAGCTTTGAGATTTTTCATTTGCTCGACGGTTGGGATGAGCGCTAGCAGCGCGGGGTTGCCTTTATATTTCTTGCGCAGCAGCAAGTCGACCTTTACAGGCCCAGCACCAAGAAGATAACTCTCAACGTCCTTTTTGACGAGAAGAGATACGCCGGTCTTGCTCTCCCCAGTCTTGTTCTCTCCGGTGTTGCTCTCCCCCGCCTCCGTCTCTTTGTGAGACTCGGCTTCGGACACGATATAGTCGTCGCCTTTACGTTGTACACGCAGGAGATGTTCGCATTCAGAGTGAGAGACACATACATACACAACCGCGGCTCCCTTGCTCCCATAGTTCTGATGGAATTTGTATACCAACTCTTTGTCAGCCTCGAGGGCACAGAGCGCATCATCTTCCGACGCGTGCGTGGATACATGGGACCACCTATGCCGCCTTTGCTTTTTAGGCTGCGGCGACAGCGGCCGGGGAGAATCAGGGAGCGGAACGAGCTGCGCATGATCGGCCATGGCAACTTGCTACGAAAAGCGCAACAGTTCAGAAGAGCGGGACTGCGGGACTGCGCTCCTATTTAGGAAAGGCGGCCGCCCAGACAGCCGCAGACAGTGGCGCCTCTACTCCGAGGAACGCTGTACCCTCACAGCCAAGGATAGAGGCGCCTTTTGGTCCCTCACTTACGAAACGACACCACCTTCAGACCGTAACGGACCTTGACTAAGAGTGACACCCCATAATAGTGACAGGAACCTGTTGCAGTCGTCAGTCTGATTAGTGACACTGGCCACCTCAGTATAGGGCCCTGTACCGGCTCAGACGCCGATTACTCGAATCCCACCGCCCGAATCAGTGTACGCGAAAATGATCCTTTGGGTTGTCATTTACTCGCAAATCACGTAAAATCCGCGTTACTCGAAAATTAGCCAAAGTTTCCTCGGAAACGATCCGTACCCCAGGTGCCAGGGGTCTTTGAATGCCACTCCGATCCCGTTCTTGGCCTGGACTTTGTGTTCCGTTGTGACCTGTCACACTACGCAGTACGCTGTACATTGTGTCCACAAGCGTTGTCGTCTATCTCCATAGCAGCACGGGCCGGCATCGTGTACCGACGCCGAACCCTATGCTCCTCGCACAGTCGAAGGCGACGCACCGTGCGTCCGTACGTTACCACGCCGACAACAGACAAGCTATTTTTGGGACGCAACACGAGCGATCTCCTCCGCAGCACTGGAACGGCCACGCTCAACGGTCACGGCACCACTGTTTCACGCCCCGTTCCGCGAGTCGCAGTTGCATGTTGCGACCGCAACGTGCGAGGACATCCGACAGGGTGGCACTCTTCAACGTTCTCGCTAACGTTATATTGACTTCAGTTCTGCAAATATTACATTCAGGATCCAAAGATCACGAGTATAGTATCAGATTGCTTTGTATGTTCTGATTGGTTATGTGCCTGAGAGATCAGACTCAGACACAGATCACACCATATTTTTCGAATCGAATCGCGATCACCCAACTTCACTTCACCAATGGGGGGAAACCTGCAGGACGATCGCACGCGCGCGCTCCACGACGCGTGCGCCACAGGCTCTCTGGAGACAACCAAGGCGTTACTTGCTACCGAATGTGATGTGCATGCGACGGACGAGGTTTGTCGCGCAATTCGCATCGCAAACGACGCCAAACTGCCGTCGGTTGAAGCTGATCAACACCAACATGTTGCACTTGGTAGGATGGCCGGAGCCTTCTCCATATCGCGGTCGCACACGGAGGTATGGACCTGATCGAGTACCTCGTAGAAGAGATCGGTCTCAGCGTTCTCGCGGTCGATCATGTGCGTTGTTTTACGGTCTTTTGTGGCTCTGCGTCGCAAACAGTCCCGCGATTTTCTCATTGGATCTTGGCTTTTTCACTAGCGTCGTGAGTCGGTACTGCACGTCGCCGTGCGACGAGGTGATCTCTCCATGGTCGAGTTCCTGATCGAGAAAGGTGCGAGTAACGCGCCGCTCATACAGTGTCCAAACCGGTCGTCACTGGGCAACTTCTCGCAGAAGCTCGACAACGTACGAGATGGCTCTGATTTTATTTTATGGACGGGAGGATTGGGATCTTTTTCTGACGGACCTGGCGTACTATAGTGCCCAGAGGACCTTCTCGTGGTCGCTGCACGCCATGCGAGCCTCGAGGTGGTCCAGTATCTAGTGGAGCACGGTATTGCAATTGACCCGAACAACAAACACCAAGAGTCGCTCGTGGCGATTGCGATCCGCCGGCGTGACGTCAAGATGCTGGATCTGTTTGTCCGCCGCGGCTGTGATGTGTTAGCTACAGACTCGGTGCGTGCGAATATTGTTGCGTGTGCTCTGTTGTGGGAAGGCGTTGTGGGTTGACGACCTCTTGCAGTGTGGATGTTCAATGATGTGTCTAGCCGCAAAGTACGGGAACATAGACGTCGTTGAATACTTCCTCGGCAAGGGTCTTTGGGAGGTACGGACCATCCCGCTACCTATTACTTAACCTGCGTGATGATGACAATCTGATGATGACGTAGGATGGTCATCTCCTGCTTCGTGCTGCTGTCGAAGGCGATCAACTAGACGTGGTCAGGTATTTTGCGACCATGCGTCTCAATCTCCACACAACTGACCGAAGGACAGAGAGAAACCTTCTTTGGGTGGCTGTACAACGTGCTTCTCTCGAGCTGGTGCAATATCTTGTGGAGAAGGAACTCGACACGAGAGGGACGACCAAGGATGGCACGACGCTTCTCCACACTGCCCTCGAACGTGGTGACATGAAAATCGTCAAGTATCTCATGGCAGTCAATGATGAATTCAAGGTAGTTGCTGAGGTACGTTGATATGCTTCACACGCCACGCGATGGCGATCGCTAACCGATTGGAATATGTCAAGGATGATTTGTCTTCACTCGCAGCGTTTCGAAGCGGTAACGTGGAAATTGTCGAGTTCGTTCTCGACAACGGCGGTTCACTAAAGGCATTCGATAAGGTATGGCATCACTTGAAACGGCGACCCAAATCCAGTTGGCTGACGTTCACCATCCTTACCAACGTAGAACGGATACTCCCTCGCCCACATTGCTGTTTGGCACGACAGCATTCCTCTGCTCAATCTGCTGGGGAAGCGAGGGCTCTTCATTCAAGACTATGACTCGGTACGATGTAGAACGCATGCCTCGTAAGTGCGCTGCTCGCTCGCTTCTAAAAATTGTTGTGATTGATTTCCAGACCGAGAAACCACTCTTACGGCTAGCTGTAGGACACGCAAGTGTTGGCCTCATCAAGTATCTGGTTGATAAGGGAGTGAGCGTGCACGTCACAGACAAGGTGAAGAATCGTGGATCCAAATCAGCTTGGAGGGGTGTCTCATTGAATTGGTTGTGTGCGCAGTCTGGAAAGGCATACCTAGTGCTTGATCCTGGCCAAAATGATCTCACGGAGGATGAGTTCGTCGTGACTGCGTTAGGAGGCCATGTCCGGGCAGCAGATCTTGTGAGTCGATTCTTTGTTCTGAATGGTACAGACACAGAAGTATCGGCTAACTTGGTCATGTGAGCTAGAGCGGCAAGTTCTCCCTACTACATGCTGCTGCGCAGCGTGGTATGCCAGATGTAATTCGTTTCCTTGTGAACGAGGGACTTGATGCGCGAGCGCTTGACAAGGTGAGTGGTTCTCGACGCGTGCCAAGTCCGCATCCTCGATAAATGTACCTATCTGATCTCGGGCCTGCTTTCGTTATTGACAGATGGGGAGGTCAATATTGCATCTAGCCATCGACTCGAGCCTGGACACTATTCAGTGCGTGCTGGACCTAGGTCTCGAGATCGATAGTGTGGACAAGGTACGCCTTCGTTGACTGATTCTGAACTATCTCTCTTCTAACATGCAATGTGCTCGGAAACGTGGGCAGAGAGGGTTTTCGGCACTCCACTACGCCGTCCAAGCTGGCAGGAAACAATTCGTTGAAGCCTTGGTCACAAAAGGCGCCGATATTCGGACTTCAAACTCGGTAAATGATTCGTTCGGCGTATGACACGGCACGATCGACCTGAAATCTGAATTATGATCGATTAGATGGCGCCTTCGTTACTGGAGCTTGCCGTGAAGCAGCGCGCAACTGAAGTGATGGAATATCTGTTGGAGAAGGGTCTCTCCTCAGACCTGTCAAATGAGGTATTTCTGGCTGCTTTGTGTAAACTGCGTTGTGATCAAATCTAACTACGTGGTATAATGCTAGCGAAATGGACGCTTACTTCAAATGGCTGTCAGAAGTGGCAGTAAAGATATCGTTGCATTCCTTCTCGATAACGGAGTGAGATACGACGCCAAGCTGAACAAATCACGATCGACTCCATTGCTTCACATGGCGATTGCCAGTCAAGGCGTGGTCTTGCTCGAGTACTTGGTCGAGCGCGGCTTCGATGTGC
>JAADXQ010000707.1:0-10012 GCA_023337915.1 Pythium angustatum | reverse complement strand
GAGGCGGTAGGACGCCCGACCGGCACTCGAGCCGACCGAACCCACGGGCGTCGACGGCGCGCCAACGTTGGCGTTGCGCAGGTCGTCGTCGTCGCCCAGCGGCATCATCGTGGCGGTGGAAATACTGGTGGGGAAAGTGGACGGCGAGCGAAGGGGGCGAGACACGGCGGATTCAGAAATGAATGCGCTCGGATCGCGACACCCGACGGTCGTACCGTGAGAGAGGGGGGAGAGAGGAGAAGAGAGGAGGGGAGGGCGGCACAGACGGGAGCGGACGGGAGGGGAGGCAAGGCCGGCGCGAACGGAAATTGTTCTCGTGCGAGCAGCGGCGCGGCGATTCCGAGTTGAGTTGGGTAGTGACGTGCGCAACGGCCGACGAGTCAAAGGGGCGGGTGCACGTGCGTGGGGTGGGAGGAGGGGGAATCGTGCCAGCGGAAACGGCAAGCTGGATATAGAGGCGCTGGCCGGTCGGTGGAATCGAAGCGAAGCGGGATGAGGAGGGAGGAAATTGGTTTATGTTCCTTTTTTTGTTGGTGGTTTTTTTGCTTGCTGCCTGTTTTTCTTTGGGCCAGATGGTCGCTCATAATGGGGTCAGAATGTTGGCCAGTGGTTTCCTTTTTTTCTTCGTACGCGACACCAACACACTCGCGGCTGAGTTGCTGTTGGGGTGAGTCTGGAACGAACTGGGACACACACTCACATTCTGTGGGCGCCAGTGGGAGAAGTATGGGAAGTTGGGTTGAGAGTTGAGTTGGCGACCGGCCACTCGATGGATTCAACACTCTCGTCACAAGGGAGGAGAGGCGAAGGAGCGTGGCAGCGACTCGTTCGCAGTTGTAGTTTCGGTAGGATTCTACGATTCACAAAGAAGCCTACCGACTGCTGCGAAGTTTGCGAAGATAAGTGCGGAGATGATTGCACCCCACACCTGCTTCTGTGTTTCCGAGTGCAGTTTGATGTTGGGAAAACTCATGCCTGTGAGAAAAATCTCGGTGCAGGTGAGTGAAATATTTCCGAAACAAAAGGAACACAAAACCAAACAGCGTTCGGAATGAGCGGAAAAGAGTATAAACAGTCCTCGATAGAGTGTTGAAACCGCCGATCCGAGACCAGAGACAGGAACACTGCTCATCTTCCACATCGTGGCCACTCTAGTCTCTAGTCGGCAAACTAACGAACCAACAAAAATCAATTGCACACATCGCGCATCAGTCACAGGAGCAGTTTAGTTTTTTCGAACCTGCCTCATGCCCAGTTTGGAGTGGGGACCGCGGACTCCACAAAGCGTCAAAGCCACCTGGTTTTGTGGGTAGGCAGCATGACCTGTGAGTCCCACGGTTTCTTGAAGCCAGATCGAGTGGTGGGTCCGGCTTCGAGATACGCGCGTTGCTGGTCCTTCGAGCCTGTGGAGGCATCGAGTATTGCGCCTCGCTGTCGACGCGAGAGGGGCTCGGGCGCACGCCACAGAGAACGGCAACCTCTCGCGCGATGTCGTGCTTTTCCGCTGCTCCTCCGACGCGCTGTCCTGAAACGACCTGGAGGAGAACCGGCTTCTCCCCTCCCTGCCCGCCCTCCTCCGCACCCCTCCGCCCGCGGCGTACGCGTGCCACGATGGTTTCGTAATAGATGCAAATCAAGCCATCACTCGTGTTTCAGTTGCATACGAACCCCCCGTGCGTTCACTAGCACAGGAGCTCAGAGGGGTACGCATGTCGAGCGTTTTGTGTCGCAGCAGCATTCTCAGCTTGTTCTTTCGCGCTTCTGGGACCTGAATTTTCTTGAGAACCGATCTTTAGCAGAGTGTATCTACACTCCCGTGAGGGGGTCGATGATCAGAAGACTAGGGCATGTCATGTCAACGCAAGCTCTACTGGTACCAGCGTCGAGGGGGAGGTTGACAGTGCGCTATGGTACACGATGCGTGGTGCGACACTGTCCACCCTGGGCTAGTTTTCTTCCTGAGAACAACCAAGAATACAATTCAGGCAGCGCAGCCTCCTCCATGTCTCGGAGCAAGAGGCTGTTGTTCACCGCCTGGGCATTGCCTACCACAAATATCTGCTGGCTGCATTTCCGCTTCAACATCAGGCGCACTGGTGCCGCGGTTTCCGTTCCGATCACCTCTTCACTGATGCGGCTGCTGATGACAACCGCGCCGGCCTCACGTCGGTCCGTGTGAGTTATGTGTGTCCAGCACTAGCGTACTGTAGGGATGGAGCATCTTGGCGCATCTTGTCAACGTGTGGCTTCTCAAGTGGAAAGAACAAAACCCTTTCGCGGAATCGCTTTGGCGGGTCAACAGAAGAGGTGCGGGAAGATTTTTTCATTTTGGACGGTTAGGGGTAATTTATCTCTTTCTCACCAAAATAAGTATATTGCGAAATTAGTTGTGCAAAAATACCATGAGTATGTTTTATATACTGCTATAGCGTTGTTATGAGTTGACATGCTCATCCTCAGAAAGCAGTACATTGCAGTCCAACTCTTGTCTTCAACTCGGCATATCTTGATGCACTATCAAAGGATAGCGCAGACGACAGTGTTGGGACACCTTCGTGCGACACGCACTGCACCCGTCTCGTCCAACGTTGTGCGTCCAACATTAGGCGCCTGAAACGAGCCAACGAAGTGCCATCACGCCAACGCCAACGCCACCCGCGACCGCGACAAGCGCAACGAACACAGAATGAGCGAGAGCAAGATGTCTGCGCACGACGAGATGATGGACGAGGACTATCTCCGCGCGCTACCGACCGTGGATGTGGACGCCATCGACATCTCGCCGAACCCAGCGGCGCTTACGGACGAGCTCCACCTCGAAGTCGATTTTCGCCTCAGCCGGCCGGTAGCCAACGGCGTCTGGGAGATCCAGGTGAGTGATGGTGGTCTAACCCAACTGACTCAAGTGGGTGCTAGGCGGGGTTTTAGTCCTTCGTTCTCTCTGGGATGCACCCTTCCAGAGTGAAGGAGGAACGAAGGGATCGTCTCGCTGCCTGCTGACGAGTACATGTCGTCGTCTTCTAGTACCTCGTGGACTCGGTGACGAAGCGCCACATCATCCAGGTGAGTCCGCCTCAAAATTCTAATGATGACGACTTGAGGAGGAGGAAGAGAGAGGTCATCTCCTCGTCGTAGTCTTGCGTCACACATTTGTCACACACGTGGCCAACCCAGTGTCGTGAAACATGAACCGCAGCTCGGCCGTGTCGCCGCCCAGGACTACGCCAAAGGCGCCAACCACTTTCAGTTCTCGGTACGTCATTAAAAGACTCGTTGGGTCTAAACGATGTCGGGCGCAACCAATGCGACCAACACGACCGACCCGACCGGCTCTCTCGAGACTCGATGCCGAGTGCTCTGTGTCTGTGTTCCACGACCACCAGCGTGTTCTTATGCCTCTGTCGGACGTTCTGTAGGTCGCCCACATTGACGTGGCCGGCATCCAACCGAGCCAGCTCACGAACTGCGGATTGCTCATCGCGTCGTTTTCGCACGACGACGGTGCCATTGCCGACATCAAGATGGTCGTCCAAGTCTCGGACCAGCGCGGCGGCCTCCAGCGCATCATCTACAACCCGCTCGAATAAGATTTAGACCCTCTTTCTCTCTCTCTCTCTCTCTCTTGATCTATTCTGTCCAGTGGCTTCGCATCTGTGCCCAGCCCGTGACGTGTCTCGTTCTCTCTATCTCTGCCTCGTGGTGTCCCGTAGTCTATAATGGCTCCGCTAGCTCCGCTCCAGGCTCCGCTGGGTTCACTGGATCAGCTGGGTTTACTGGATCTGCTGGGTCTCCTGACTCTGCTGGGTCTGCTGGGTCCGCCTTCTTAAAGGGATCAGGCGACACCACTGTCGTCGCCTGCTGCACGCATCGTACGTCCCGCAGCACACCCTCGCTCGTGCTCTTGTGCTCGTCCACGACCTTTTTCGTGCGTCCAAGCGCCCGTGTGAGCTTGCGGATTTCCTGTAAATGACGCTCGTGCTGGTCTTTCGTCCACACAAACAGCGCGTGCTTTTCTTGCTGCAGCGCCGTCAGCTTTTGCACCAGCAAATTGACTTCAAACTTGTACGCGTCGCGGTCGTCCTGCACATCGCAACGACACCAGCCACGTGAGACTCTGCCGTCTACTCAACGCTCAAGCCCCATACACCAACCTGTAGAATCTTGGCAAAGATCTCGCGATCGACCTGGAACCGAATCTCTTCTTTCTCGATTTTCTGACGCTCGAGCTGCAGCTTCTCTTCGGCCGCACGGATCTTCTTCTTGAAAGCATGGCGCTCGGCTTTCGCTTTCTTCAGAATTGACTGCAGCACGACAACGTCCTGGCCGAGCTACCGGAACCGGAACATAGATGTTATGAGCACGGTGTCATGGCTACAGACACTCGCTTGTGTCTCCAGCCCTTACCTTGTCCCGTGACGAGTTCGCGACGTAGTCCATCGCTTCGGCCTTGGCGTCTGCGGCCTTTTGGAGCAGCTCGTTGATGCGCTCCATCTCGTGCTCGTCGACCACGAGTTTCCTGTTCACCCGTGTGTATTCCCATAAGCGCCACGACCGTACGAGACGGTAGCCAATACAACACGTACGCGCTGCGCTTCTCACCGCGTGAGAACCGCTCGAGCGCCTTGATTTTCTTCTTCAGCAGCGTGTTCTCTAGTCGCAAGTACGACAGCTCGTGCTGCTCTTGCTCGCGCGTGCTCAGCTCCTGCTGCTGGGCGGCCGCGTCCAGTCCCTTGAGATGGAGCGACAGCGGCCCGTCGCCGTCTCCGTCGTGCGACCCAGGGTCGTCCACATCACGGTCCGTGCCATGGTCGTCGTCGTCGTCTTCTCGGCTCGCTTCGCGCACGCGTGCCACGAGCCGCTCGTCGTCGTACCGCTCCATGGCTGCTTCTCCCTTTGACAACTGCTCTCGCCTTCTCTGCCTATTGGTAAAGCCCTCCTATAAATGGCACACGTCGTCTTTCTTTTCTTCGATGCCACGCCATGGACCTCCGTCTATGGCGAGGCTGGATCGCGGTCTCGCGTTCGTTGCTGGCGGATCAGCGGCAGACTCGAATCCAAGCTGCCAGGCAGACGCGCCGTCCGCGTCGGCTTCTTCGCGTCGGCCACCACGGCGAGACGAGACGTGTCGGACACTTCGTCACGCCCGTTGGTCGACTCGCTGTCTTCCTCGCCACCCAATGCTCGTGACGACCGGCGCACCTTGGTGGCTTCCACCTTCGTCTGCTTCTCAACGGCCTCGGCAACCGACACGTCCTCGATCTTGGCGCACACGACCTTGACGTTGCGGCCCACAAAGCGCGCGAGCACGTCGGCCGAAAAGAACGGACAGTGGGTCACATCTAATTCCCCCAGTAGCGGACACGCTTCCAGTAGCCCACGCAGCGTCGCGTCCGTGAGCCGCTTGCACGCCGACACATTGAGTGTACGCAACACCGTGAGCTGCCCCGCAAGCTCGCGCATACCGTCGTCGGTCACTTTGACGCACCGCCCCATGTTCAGGACTTCGAGCGACAAGTGCCGCGCGATCGCAAGCAGCACAACGTCCGTGAGGTCGCGGCAGAACGCGAGCTCGAGCCGCACGAGTTTGCTGCACGCGTCAATGATCGCGACCACGTTCTCGTCGGTCAAGTGGACACAGCCCGACAGATTCAGCGCCACGAGCTTGGGGCAGTGACGCACGACGCTGTGGAGACCGCTGGCCGTGAGCTGCGGGCAGTAGCTCACGTCCAATTGCTCGAGCTGCTCGCCACACCGCGACTTGTCGAGCATGTCGTCGACAAGCAGCCAGTGCAGCCCTTGGTCTGTGATCGCAGCGCACGCTGCGAGTGTGATGGCTTCGAGCCGCTTCGCGCGGTGGCCAATGTGGCCCAGTGCCAGGTCGTTCATGGCCGCGCAGCCCGAGAGGTCGAGCACACGGAGTTTCTTAATCAAGTGCTTGTCGACCACGGCACGGCCGTCGCCTTCTTGATCAAACTGGAAGAGCCGGTACGTAGCCTGCACAACGTCTTCCAGGTTCAGCGTCTCGAGTTCGAGGCTGTGGTGGGTCAGCACACGCAGCGACGTGTCCGTGAGCTTGTCGCAGAGCCGCAGATTCACGTGCTGGAGCCGCGTGCACGCACGGGCGACCGCGAGCAGTCCGTCGTCGCTCACGCGGTGGCAGCCCGCGAGGTTGAGCGTGCGCAGCGTCGTCGGATGCACGAGTGCGCCGACGAGCAGCCGCAAGGCCGTGCTCCCGAGCTGTACGCACATCTCGAGCTCGAGCACGGTCAGTTGCGGACACGACGCACCGATCGTCGCCATGCAGCGCTCGCTCACGCGCTCACAGTAGCTCAACGCGAGCGTCTCGAGCCGTGGATTCGCCCGCACGACGGCCTCGACACCGAGGTCGCTCATGTGATGGCAGTGCACGAGCCGCAATTGTTTGAGGCGCGTACAGTGCGTCGCAACAGCGTGCAGCGCCGCGTCCGTGAGTAGTGAGCAGTACGAGACGTCGAGCTCCTCGAGTTGCGTGCAGCACTGCGCGAGTCGCGTGAGGGCTGCGTCCGTCAGTAGCGTACAGTGCGATACGGCAAACCCCAGTGCAAAGCGTGTGTGCGTGGCGATGACAACGAGGTCGTCGGGGCCAAGGTCACGCACGGGCGTCAAGTCGACGTACCGCACGTCGTTCCCGGCTTCGAGGCACAGCACGACGTGCACGACAACACGCGGGTTCGTGAGCGTGCGGAGCCAATTGAGGTTTGTGAGCTGGTCGCCGTAGAACGACGGATAGTCCGCCAGTACTTTCTGGATCACGTCGGCAAACACTGCGACGTGGTCGTGGTCGTGCTCCGTGTCGCCACCGCCCAAGTTTGTGAGCGCGTTGGCCGATTTCGAGCCCAAGAAGAAGTCGAACGGCAGTCGCCCGAGCTCGCGCAGTGCCAAGCGGCAGTGCCCCGACTCGGTCGCGTGGAAATAGTCGGGTCGGATCGCCAGGACGGCACGGTAACAGTCGACAAACAACTCACTAAACGCCGGTTCGCGGGGCAAGTGCTTGAGGATCTCGGCCACCCCGTGCACGTTCTCGGTCGCGACCAACGGCGCGAGCCCGCACCGTACTTTCTTTTTGTACAGCGCGTGGGCATGGCGGTGGTCGAGGTCGTACTTGAGTGACGCACATACATTCTCGGCAAACTTCTCGAGCGTCCGGGGATCGTCGGGTGCAAACGCCAGTGCGCGCGCAAAGCGGCTCGACGCCAACGCAAAGAGATCGTCCGAGACGTGCGCCCGGTCGCGCACGCCCACCACGTAATGAGCATTCACGTGGTCGCGCGTGAGGACCGTGCCATTGTAGTAGGCCACGTGCGCCAGGCTGCCGTGGAAAAAGTGCTTGCCGTCGCGCCGGCTTGCCGACGAGAGGCAGCCAATGCGCAGCTCGCGTGCGTCGGCCGTGCGCTGCTCGACTAGTTCTTTCGCGATCTTGTCGTTCACGCGGTGCCGCATCTCTTTGAACTCGGCCACGACCGACTCGACGCGACGCTCAAACGCTTCGCGTAGGAGTTGCTTCTTGGCAAGCGGCTCGAAATCGGCGCGTGTGACCGTCGACAAATCCCGCTTCGACGATGTAGACGACGACGACGGCGTCGTGGCTTTGACACTACTGCTGCTGCTGGCCGGCGGGGCACTGGTCGCAGCCTTCGAGAGCCGCACGCGGAACTCGTGCTCGTCCAACAGTTTCTGGCTCACACTCTTAATCTGCTTCTTGCCGTCCTTGGTCGAAAAGAACGGCTGCAGCTCGCGATCAACGTCCTTAAAACACTTGCCGCGGGCGTCTTCTTCGAGGTCGGCAATGTCCTGCCGTGTCTTGGCAATCACGGCTTCGCGCTTCGCGAGCTCGAGGTCCACGACGCTCTCGACGTCGACTTCGTTTTGGAGCACGCCGTCGACAAAGAGTCGTAGCATCGTGCCATCATACGTCCCGACCAAGTGCGTCCACTTGTGGAGCTCGACTTGCGCTCCGAACGCGAGGATATCAATGTTCTTCACGTTGACACTGAATGCCCAGGCGTTTGCTTTGAGTGCACTGAGCGTGAAGCGACCGATCGTCAGTACGACGCGCCGCGTGCTGGCGTGGCCGTCGCACTTGCACCACGCTTCGAGCGTCGCGTGGGTCGACGCGTCGCGTGGGTAGAGCTCTGGCACGACCGGGAACGCCACGTAGCTGCGCTTCTCTTTGCGCAGCTCGACCGCACGGTTCAGGTCCGTGTTTGCGACCGGCCCGTCGGCTTCGAGCGTGCACGCAGCGAGGTACCGACCGTTCAGGGCCGCACCGTACGATCCATAGTTGACAGCCGCCACGAGCCCACGCCGTTCGCAGAGCGGCCAGTACCCGTGCGGTCGATCGCCGAGCACGAGCTGTTTGTACGACGTGGCTTGCGTGACCGTGGCCTGCAATAACAAGAGCGACGCCATGGAAAAGTGGAGCACGGCCAAATTGTGCTTGACACGGCACGGGCTCTCGACGCTGCCGCGTTCGTCGAGGTCGTCGAGCACGAACGCGTAGCAGTCGGGACGCTGCGCCAACCGCTGGAGACTCGCTGCACGGATGTGGAGGCCGAGCATCGCAGCGACGCGCGTGGCCACAACGTGGAGATGCGGCAGCATCCCGCGCCGCAGATTCTGCCGGTCGACTTCCGAGACCGCACGTAAACCAAAGCGGACGCGGATGCCTTCGTACAACTGTACGGTCCAAAAGTCGGCTTCGCTCCCACGCGCACTGCCCGTGAGCAAGTTGAAACAGTGAATGACGATACGACGATGGAGCATGGGCGTGAGACCAGACCCACAGCGCTGTGCCGCTGTCCGGAGCAAGTGCCGCAGGATATTCTTGAGCGTCCGCGCGACCATCTCGGCGAGCACGCGGTCGCGGATCGCCGCTGCGTTCCGTTGACAGTCTTGGCGACCCGCAACGACCGTCACGTGCTGGATCGAGTCGCCCATGTACACTTCGTTCAGGGTGATGCAGTGCGCGTCGTACCGGTGCTTGGATAGGCGGCTCACCGTGTAGGCTTTGCCCAGAATATAGACAGGCGCGCCACGCTCGACTTGGCGCGTAAAGTCTTCCGAGGTCTGGATCTCGCCGGTCGCGTACTGCAGCGTCGCCGAGCCCGAGAGCGCGACGGGAAATTGGGCGCGTAGCAAGCCGAGGTGGCGCACGTTGATGCCGTGACGGTGCATCTCGTCCGTGAGCGGGAACGTCGAGGCCGTTGCGGCCGAGAAATAGTCGGGTCTCTGCGAGAGCTTCCGGGCAAAACTCGGGATCCCGGTCTCGACAAGCTCACGGGTCGCGTCTTCGACGCCCGTGGCTTGACTCAGCCAATCGGGCGTGCCGTACGTCATGGACGAGAGCGCGTCGGGCGACAGCGGCGTCTTGAACGACGCCACGAGCTCGGGGCGGAGCTGCCGCCAGAGGATCGAGAGACCGCGCGTCGAGCTACCGAGATGCGGCGTCATTTCTGGATCTTCCGGTGGCATGGCGCGTGCGAAATGCACCAAGACAAAGCGCTTTTCGGCGTCGACGTAGCCGCGCAAGTCGGCCGGTGCGTGGAGCACTTTGGATGTGAGGTCGTGGTACCCGCGCACGCCGTGGCGGCTGAGGTTGAGCCGCGCTGCCGCACTCGCGAGCAACGTGTCGAGCTCCTTGCTCTGGAACGTAATGGTCTTGCCACGGTTCTCGGTGCCGTGGACGAGCTGTTTCGAAACTTTCTGGATCGCTGTGCCGGCTTCGTTCCATACGACCGTCTCAATTGGTACTTTTGAGGCACAGAGCACACGGAAGCCGCCACAGTCAACGACGCACGCGAGCGGCAGCAGCACCGCACGCGGTGCGTGGCTGAGGAGGGCGCGGTGGTACAACGCCGAGTTGCGCACTTCGTGGCCGCCGCACTTGGCCGCCAACTCGTCCGACTGCTCGCACCGGCCGTGGTCGTCGGTACAAATCGTAAACAAAATGCCGTGCGCTTCAAACTTGAGCCGG
>JAADXQ010000706.1:0-10015 GCA_023337915.1 Pythium angustatum | reverse complement strand
GGCTCATGATATTCCTATGAACATGACCGTGGTAAGTCAACGCATCATCACACAAGAGCACACACACCTCACGTATCGCTGGAATGTATTCCATTGCACATGCCCTTAGTCCAAGAAGGAGATGGGGGACACTACCGCATTACAAAGCCCGGCCGTTTTACAGGCTGAGTGTAAAGACTACTTACGTTCGGTGCGTAAGTATGCGACCAGCTATAGCGGTAGAGTCGCACACTCACCACCTCTTCGCACAAAAATATAGTCCCAATCCCCCTCGACCTGCCCCCGCTTGGCTGCCAGAGGTGACCATTGGAAATGAGGACAGGACAAAAACATTCTGAGAAGCCCATTCGTTTTGGCCAATCAGAACAAAGAAACCCACTCACGATTTAAACCAACAACAATCAGCCCAATGTTCCCAATTTTAGAAACGCGATGTAAATCCTATCGCTTCTAATTCAGTAAGTGGTCCCATACGTCAAGGTTTTGGTTACCAACTCCAAGCCGGTCACACTCTTCCATGCTCAGACGCGCGGCGTCAGTCGTAGCTGCCGAGAGCTGCTCATGGAGTGGGCGAGCCGACAGCTTGCAAATGTTTTTCTTGCCACCTACGATCATAGTCTACATTAGAAACGTTCAAACCGTAATACACAACGTGATTCACAGCGCACATACGGTGACGACGCTGCTTCTTGTTGTACTCGCTCGGCGATGGCAGGTGCTTGCCTGCGTACTGTGCACACCGCTGGCACAGTTTGCAGACCGGGTTAGGCTTCCGGCGCTGAGTCTTGTTGACCCGGCAGCATAGTCGTCTGGCAGTGCGGAAAATTGTGCAAGCGCCCCGACCCCTTCCCCAAAACGTTTACTGCATTGTTCCATCGGAGTGGGGCTGACTCATCGTGAGACGCAGCGACTGGACTCCGTCCCAGACGTCACTGGGGACGTGCGTGACTCCCTCGTCACGGTCTCAGCGAAGCTCGCCGTCCTCGATCCCGCCCGGCGTGGGGCTGAGCGGGACGGCAGAAGAGGCGAAGCGCATGCCGGTAGGAGGTAGATAGGCTTGCGGAGGAAGGGTAGAAGCTCAAATGAGGCTCGTGGACAGCGTTGATGCTCTGTAGCTGCCGAAGGGTGCTCGCCAGCGCACAGTCGCATCACAACCAACGTAGTTCATGCGCATCTCCACATTAGACCAATCGCACACGTCTTTCATCGTTTCGACCAATAATATTAACCCTTTTGATGCCAATCTCGTAAAACCAAGCAATCTGCTTGGTTTTAGGGTTTTTGATATGTTTAGCCAATAAAAGCAGGTTCCGGAAATCTAGTAAAACCAAGCAGATTGCTTGGTTTTACATAACCTGGGTATTAGTTCAGATGAAACCGTCTTTATCCTGATATAACTGATTTCGGTAAAACCAAGCAATCTGCATTAGGAATGCATCGGGTAACAAAAGGGTTAAACAAAAATAGTTGTCTGCCGATCAAATACGGTTATTTTGCTTTCCACGATTTCGTATCGACGTGGCACTGACTTTATGGAAAGGCGGTCACGTGATGGGTCCAAACATCGCACACACATCAAATAGATCACGATAAACAATGGCTCAAAGTTTAAACACATAAATGACCACGAAAATCAATGGCGCAAAGTTCGAGGTGTCTATGGTGGTCTGTACCACTTGCACAACTCCTGTTTCCTCAATTAGCCCAACTCACGGGACAGTCCGACACTGGACCGAATACCACTTATATATTTGATGACCCTGTTGCCGTAACTACACATACCTACATACAACACCCCTTGCCATTCACCGGTAACCCCTGTACTGAAGTCTATCTCGCTCCTAGAGCGACTATATCTCGCGTCGAGCTTGCGTCGTCACGCCACTGTCGTGGCATGGCTATCAGATCGAAGTGGCTACAAGTGAATGGACTGTCCACTGCACTGCAACCTACACTCTCCCTGAGATGGGAGAAACGGCACATAAAAGTAAGGTGCCGCGGAGTTTTTGTTTTGATTCACACAAAATCGGCCTGGAAATCGATCAAAAACATTCCGCAGTGATGCATATGATTTGTGTATATGATTTGTGTGGGTAAAACATGTTGTATTATACAACATGTGGTTTCGGAGCCGTTAAGTGACGATGATGCTCTTGCTGTCGCACTCTGCGACAAACTTGCGGTAGACATTCATAGGGTATTTTCGAAAAACTTCGCGTGTCAAAGGCGTCTAGCAGCGCCAGCATCAGCTGCTGTGTGGCGGGCTGGTTGCGCATGAGAAATTCGAGGATCTCTCTTGTAGTCTGTGGTGCGGCACCACTCATGTCGATGTCGGGGTTCTGCTTGATGACAATGAGTGCGCTCGATGGCGTTGGGTTGCACGTTGGCGGCGAGACTGTAGACGAGTTGTTTCGAAGACCCTAACAGATGCTACTATGTAACGGAACCATATCCACACGAGAAAGAAGATTCGAAAATGCTGTATTTGATATGTCGTTGCTAGAGGTTACACTATCATTACTCGCATGGTTTCGTCGTGAAAGTTCAATTCTGATTGGCCAAGAATTGACTAGTCGGAATCTTACAACTTACTCTGTCGTGTTTTGATGACACGATTACGTTGCACCAAAGCGCACTCCACCTCGCAAGCACGCGAGACCAGTTAAGACGACATGGAAAATTCTGTTCGTCTTTGCGAAGCAACTCGTGTGAAGCGGAACGCCTATTCACCTATCGGTGCTCAAGCCCAACTGCATCGAGTCTATCCGCGAGCGAGTTGAAGCTAGAAGATGGGCTGTACTTGGATGGCGCTGTCAACTTCGTTAACTGCGGTATTATTTAGTGTTGGAGATTTGCGACTAACTCGACATTACGTTCGAAGACAATCTAAGCACCCTCAATGAGATGACATGGATCGGTCGGGCGTTCTTCACCCACGAGTTTCACATCTACGACTCTTCCGACTTTAAGGGCGAGCAGGTACGAGTTGCCACATGCGCACGGTTACGGCACAGGTTTTCTCAAGGCGGTAACAATAAATAAAGCAAATACTACCGCATAACCATGTTTGAAAACGCTTTACATGATCAATGGCCACTCAGTCGTACCGTACATAACATGCTGTTGGTGAGATCGATGGCCTGTAGCGTTGGTGCCTCGGAACGCGATCAGCTCGACGCCGTCGTCGCACGTCCAGGTCTAGGGAATCTATGTTCCGTGTTGTGTATTCATCTCCAATACGCAATGTTGATGTATCGGGTTTGGTGTGCCAAGTACCGTATTGGGAACTTCATCTTCAACTTGCGATAGGAAGCAGCGTCAAAACAATCGTCTAGTCAGAGCCAATGCAGTCATCGATCTAATTATCAGCATCTGATGAAGCAGATGAAATATTCAGTATCGATTTCAATGTCGAGATGGGCTATCGGTGAAATTTACTCCATTGCACATTGGTTCCCTAAACCTAAACCATAGATTCCCTGACCCAAAACCCCAAACTCTCATGTTCATTACGAATGAGGTAGCGCTACATATCGCAATGACGGCAACATGGGTAGGGCGTTACATGTGGCTGCGGAATATATGCTGCGAGTCGAAGCTAGATCATGTTATTTTTCCATGCTGCACTCGATTTTGAACCGTTGAGACGTATACCCTGTTTTCTAGCGGCTATGACTCTTGACAGATAGAAACAGCAATTGGGATGTCGTGATCACCAGACCTCAGCTCCTGTGACGTGCGAGGTTTACACGTAGCAGGTTCCTATGACGGCCTTGCTCTGCGACGTGTGAGAAACTTTGGCCATCCATTACGTGCGCGAACCAAACCAGCACTTCGCTATTTAGGACGAATGGCATGTCTTCTTCGACCAGCAACCCTAGACTCAGTCGGCCAAGTATCTTCCTACGTGGTGAGGTTTGGTCGATCATTGCTTACCCCGGTGTACATTGCTGCGTCGTCGACCTCAAGCTATACAACGAAGAGAACCGGCTGGTCAACATCAGCTGCCGGCAAACCCTGATCTACACTACATCCATTGAGTATGAGCGCAATTCGTCACCTGTACTTGCCATCGTCACCGATATCTTTCGCTGACGATTTATTCGAGTCACCGACAACCGAAACGAAGAGTCTGAGACGATGTATGTCATGTACGAAGCCCAACGGCACTCCAAATGAGGACACACTCCGAACAATGCTCGAGAAATCGCAGTCTTTTACCAATGAGAACTGGTCGTGACGTTTTCATTTATGCTATATTTGTCTAGTTGGTAACGGCTACAGAAGTGTAAGGGTTGAAAAGAAGAGGCCCTACCAAGTTTACGATTAAAAACGAGACTTTGCCACACGCCGCGTGTATGGAAGAGTCCACTGCTACGCAGACCAGGCACAACCCGAGATCTTTCAACAGAGTTCTTTCTCGATAAGCCATGAAGGCTGGACACTGCATGATACTGGCTTGTGCTTGTCTTCTTCATCAACTGAACACCTTTTCAATGAGCCGTGCAGGCACGTCTCTCGCTGGTGCTGACTTCAGGCAAGTAGTCACGGTCGAAGACATTGCCATGATCGAGTGTGCCGCCCAGCAAGGTCAATCAACCCCAATCGAAGTTGGTGTCTCATTGGCCCGTGTCTGTGAAGAACCAATTGGTCAAATTTTGGGTGCAGCACATGCGTTGTATCCAGCGAGTAGCAAAACCCCAGATCTTTGACGTACACAGCCTAAACTCCAATTTACGTCTAAAATCCTAGCGCACGTGAATCGAAATGCAAGTTCTGCTCAACCTCAAATTCTTTGAAATACGGGGCGAAAATCGATGCGAATAAACACGTCTTGGCCAGACACTTGCCATGGACAGTCGCGAAGAAGTTCTATAAGTATGGGTGAGTCTAACGGTTCGGACGGTGCCAGCAACTCGACACCTATGTGTGTATACGCGTACAACGGGGCCGAGCCGTGGGGTCTCGTTGCCGTCGGGCTGTGTGATCCTAAGCTGTAAAAGTACCTACCTTTCTGTCTTCATATCTTCGTCATCCGCGGCGGCTTCGACAAGGGTTCATCTTAGCAAAGGCGGCATCGGTTGCTCGCTGCTCGTCGGCGAGGTACTCTGCGCGGAGTTGGGTAGCTTGCAGTGGTGATTAGGGCGTGCTCACACTCATTTAGTGCCATGGTCTGGCGTTGTTACGCCTTCTCGAAGAGGCGGCATCCTCTTCACGACCGATCTGCGTGTTTCTTCGCATCTTGACTGATGGCTGTTGTATTCTGATTCGTTGAGATAGAGAGAGCGACAAGAGTGATTTGCTGCATGGGTGTCATGAACAAGAGCCGCAACTGTCCGAGCTGCATAAAACTCTAACAAACGATTTCGATTTTCGACATCTCTTAAAGCGTTTTCGTGTGTGCTCCTCCGTCGGCGAGAGCGCCACCATTTGAGCGAACCACCTAGAAGCAATACTTCATCCTCTTCTATCGCCAAGGCTTGCACCAGGCTGGGCTATCAAGTCCACCCTCGTCGTCCTATCACCAGGTCGAATAATCTGGGAGGAATTCACCAAATACTTCTCGTTCTCCACCACCAGCAGCTCATACATTACTGCATGCAAATGGGATTGCGAGAGCACCTATTCATCTGGTGGATTGAACCGAACCAGGTTCGTGTCAACTCAAACGACTACGCTGTGCTCTTAGAGTACAGACTCTAGGTTTGTGAAGCAGCTGAGCTTTTAGGGGACCCGAGCTAGGAAAAACACGTCAGCCAGAGGAGTCTGGCCCAGTCCTAAACCAGTCGTTCTTGCAACTTGCTCTAGCAGATCACTCGCTTCTACTTCATTACGGTTGTGGACGATGGTACCCATACGGGGAGGTGGCGTTGTCGTGTCTGACTTGTGCGTACCGCCAGCAGCAGCGCCGTGGGTACACGAATCTCATGGCCCATATCAAAGCGCGCATATTGGATTCATGGACCGCCTTTCCGATGCCTCGGGTTCGGAGGATTGACGCGTGGGCGAGTCATCACGCGACCGTTCGATACGGGTTAATCCGTGACGCTTAGAGCGGGTCACCCACTGACGATCGGTCAAAACCTGCTACCTAGGGTTCAGTCTGACCTCACCGCGCGTTCGTGTATGTATAGGTCTTGAATTTCCCTCCCATCGCATACGAAACGCTTCGCACCACGATCTTGGATGTGGAGACGGCCGTATAGGCTACGATCGCCGAGGAGCTGCCCCCAAAGTTTGACATCATCTTTCACGATACTCGGATCATTTCCTGGCGATCATCGCAATCTATGATGAGATGGGGCGGTCAACACGCTGCTTCCGTGGCGTCGATCATCACAGAGCCCACGAGTAACCATGAGGCTGAGTCCCACAGCGCTGCTGCTGAGTCAGTCCCGGCGATGTTTGGCGCCACGCTTAACCGCGTCGCCTTTATGGTCGGCAACAACGGTGCCTTGAACAAAGTCGACTGAGCGAGCCACCGGCTCAACCTCGCTGTTCGACCCTTCCAGGTTCACATCGCGTGGAGTACAGCTACCAACTCCTTCTTGCGTGTTGGATGCAGCCGCTCTGTCGTACTGAGTTTCCAGACACCGTAAGCAATGGTCCACGCCGTCGATTTGATGCAAGCAGCCACCCGAGGCGTCGGCTTGCAAAGCTGAAGGGATGAGAAGCGTCGGGGTGAGAGAACACTGGTGGGAAGAGACTCGGGACTTGAGCTCTTTAAAGCAACGTCTCTTTTAGTCGGTCAAGTCAACTTGGTCAAACTGAGAGAGGCGTAGGTGAGTGGAGTTCTTAGTTCTGGAAACCTTGGGCAGTAGAATAATACGGACTAGGGTTAAATCGACAGGCAGCTGATCGGTCGTGGAGAACACTCCAGTGGGTCCCTTCATGGTATACCGGTCGTCGCGCACGATCCGAACGGCAACAACCGAGTGAGCTTCACCACCGGCTCCCAAGACATCGTCGGATGTGTTCGGAGCGATGCAAACTCGGGGCTGTTGTTCGTCGCCCATGGCAAGTGTTTCGACTTTGAGACGTTCAAGTACGACGATCTGGTGGCACCGACGATCGAGTCGGTGAACATCCGCGGTGATGGCGTGCTGGTGGCAACGATCGAGACCCTGAGCTTTACTGGGGAAGTGAAGAACACCAGTTACTCGTGGTGGTCATGGTTGGTGTACAGCTAGCTAAACGCGCCGTCGCTGACCAGCTGACGAGCACTGATGCCACTGGAGCGTTGATGAGACACTTCCATGGTTTAGGGTTTAGGGTTTAGGGTACATTCACACAATGGTGGTCGCTGAATCGTCAACCTCAATGCTGATATATTAATAGTTTTAGGCACTCAAAGCTGCCGCCCATCTCGTGTGAGACGCTGCGGGCTACAGCTCTGGGCGTGACTGAAGCGGTCGAAGCGAAGATCGCTGCTGACTTACCCGCTAAGTTCGGTATCGTCTTTGACGGGTGGTCCCACGGGTGGAACACTTTCTGGCGTTTTTTGCGACCTTCGATGTAGATGGGGTTGCCAAGACCCCTACTCTCGCTAGCACCGGTCGTGAACGAGCTGGGAGATAGCCATGACGCCGAGTTCCACCGCGCGGCTCTGGAGTTGGTGCTGGCTGTGTTCCGTGCAACGCTCGACCAGTTCACCTCCCTGGTCGGGGACGATTGCAACACAAACAAAAAGGTTGCTAGGCTCATGGGTTTCCTCTTGGTGGGGTGTGCTAGTCATCGCCTCAACCTCGCGGTGCGAGTTCTGACAGCCGCGATGGAAACCAAGCTTGACGGAAGCCAACCGCTGATGATCAAACTGCGCAACTTAAATCAGGCTGCAAGACTACGGTACGTTTCTTTCTGTTCTCCATTCTCCCTTTTCCCAGATCTAATATATTATCTTTCGAATGTTAGATTCCACAGGGATCTTCGTCCTGTCCTCCGACAGGACACCCGCTGGAGCTCGCCGTTCGCGATGATCTTACGATTTTTAAAACGTGAGTTCCTCGATGCTGACGGTGACGCAACCGCCGAGCTCATCCCGTCCGCGTCGGCTGTCAAGAAGCTCATAGTGATCCTCGACCAAATGGAGATGGTTGAATCTGTCGCGAAGCGACTCCAGTCGAATGATGTGAGCATGCGTGACGTGCGTACGATGTTCGATGCTTTGATGGAGCAGCTTCCAGTCTTTCCTGAATACCTCGGTACGAACGATTGGCTTTTTGTATTGGAGTATACCTGAACTAAACACGATTTTATTGTAGACCCTTCAGCCAGTATCATATCACACAGGCTCTTTGAGTCTGCCGTGATGAAGCTGTAGGGGGGAGCGACCGCTCAGCCGCAACGAGATATAGGCCGTTACGCACCTGCGTGTGACGGAACCCGAGCCTAGCGGGGTCGAGACCGACAACGAAGGCTTCGCCGACCGCGCTTAAAGCGCGCACGAACAAGCGTGCAAGGGGATAGATACATTTTGATCCCCCCGGTTGTTCCAACCTCGAGCGCTGCCGAGCGTTTGTTCAGCGTCACCCGATACATGATCCGCTTGGATCGTCACCCGCTCCAGTTGATCATGCTCGAGGCGTTGCTGTTCTTGAAGTACAACCGTGGCCTGTGGGACGTTCACTCCACGGCGTTTTAAAGGCAGAGAACTAACCCCCTTTTTCAGTATTGCCAAATCAATATGCATAATTGATTTGGTAGGGCTCACGATCCTAATGCATGATGTAGGAATCGTTCTCGTTCCGACTATAGTTTATATGCATGCCCTACTGAAGGTTGCTTATAGACAGGGTATAGGGAGTACGATTGCACACAACCAGGCGACGTCGAAGTAGAACAGGCACATTTGGTATCCGTATCTTCCTGGATGAGGGTTGGTTGTAGGTAGGGAAGTAATCTTCACAACCCGCTTGGTGAAGAAACCCCAGACTTCGGACCATAGTGCCTGCGGTTCACGTCGTCAGCGACCGCGTAACCGAGGTTTCAACGTCAGCAGCCACTCACAAACCCAAGAACTTATTGCCTGTGCGTACGCGGCCGGCACTTGCTTCGCTTTTGCTGAGCCGCAGAGTTTAGCCCCGTGCTTTACCACAATGGAAGAAAGGCATGCGGAAAGCGCATTGCCGGACCTCCCGCCAGCCATCATAACAGTTGTTGTCAACATTGTGACGATCAAATGTATGTTCAGCGAACTCAGCACAATCCGCACACCGATTCGTAACTGGAATTCAAGAAAACGCTAGACACATGTAGCGAAAGCGAAGGAACTGGAGCCACTTGCTGTCGATGTAGGGGGGCTGCGCTCGTTGATCAAAATTTTTGCAAATATCACGGTGAAGACGCCGCAATCGTGGCTGTCCGTCTGGGTGGCATACGGCTGCTTGCAATGTACACGGTAGTCTTCTCCAAGTATGACCTTGAAGTCAGACGTGGCGATCACTTCCAGTTCTGCCTTCTTCGTAGGTGATGGATCAAAGTAGTAGACAACTTCTCTTGCGTATAACCAACCACTGCGGTCCAGTGCTCTACCATCGCAAACAGAAGGGAAATAAGTACCATCGACGCGGCCCTGTGGTCTTCACGAACGTCGTCAATCGTTCTAAGTCAGCCACGCTGTCGTGCGTGACTTGAGCACCGAGCCTCATCTTCTTTGATCATACAGTCGCCGATACCAACGCCGTCGCCAAACACACCCATGAATGCAAGTAAAAAGAAAGAGACTGTGGACTGCTTCGCTGCGGGTGTGGTTGGAACTTCCAACCACTCTTCGTTAAACTCCACTTCAAATTCATTCGAGATCCACGCTATCGCGTTCTTGGCATTGCAAATTTTCGCATTGGCTTGATGCCAGTTCTTCATTGCATACGACAGGAGCGATGATAAACACCGGGACTTGGACGACAACATTCGCGTCCGAGAGTCCGGAGTGCTTTTTGAAACGGCGCGACGATCATGACCACCGCTCATGTCAGAACCTGAAAATCTAATTGATTGGCATCACCTTGCAGCCTCT
>JAADXQ010000705.1:0-10020 GCA_023337915.1 Pythium angustatum | reverse complement strand
GCAGGACCCACTCGCTTCGCTCGCGGGACCCCCTGCGAATCGCAGCCACGCCTCCAAGCGTAGATGTTGGTTTTATGTCACGAGGAGGGATGACCCACAGTTTATTTGTGTTGTTTTCTGTTTATTTTTTGTATTTCGTCCCGTGGACTCCACAGTCTCCACGGTGGAGACCTAACTTAGTACAGCAGAAATCTAATACAGTACATGCAGTCCAGACGAACCAAACCTCTTTTGAGTGATGATACTCCGTTATGAGATATGGGTACAGACTGACCAAGGATGAGCCAACGCTCCATGTTGGTCAACACTTGCGTCTGAGGATTGCCAACAAACGATGTTGGTCGAAAACAGCTCTATTTCTCGAAATTCAGGAAAGCAAAACCCGTCGCGACTGCACACAGAGGACTCGAAGCGAGCAATTCCTATATTTCCGCATTCTGCAACGCAGGTTGCCACTTCAACCGCTCTGCATCGGCCCTCGTCGGTAACGTTAGCGGCGTGATCCGGACCGCTGGACACTCTCCACGGCCTATCAGTCGTACACTCCACTCTACGAACGACCGTGTAGCAACCACACTGTCCAATCCCCAAACATGCTTAGTCGCGTGCGTCAGATCCCCACCGCCACGGCGGCAAAGCAGCTCTCCCAGTTACAGCGCAACGCTGCGGCGCTCCACTCGTCGTCACCAACGTCCGAATCCGCTGTCCAAGCGCGTGGCAGCGTCTCGGATCTTCTTCAGGGTTCGGCAGCGGCGCGGTCCGGAGCTGGTACAGATACCTCTCTGTCCATAACGGTTAGTGATCAAGCTCAGTCTAATGGAGTGACAATGTCTTGATTCGGAACAGAGTACGTCGTGGCAAAGCTCGATGATCTCGTGAACTGGGGCCGCAGGAGCTCCATGTGGCCCATGACCTTTGGTCTTGCGTGCTGCGCCGTCGAAATGATGCATGCGTATGCGCCACGCTACGACAAGGAGCGCATGGGCATGGTGCCGCGTGCGTCGCCGCGTCAGTCGGATGTGATGATCGTGTCCGGTACACTCACGAACAAAATGGCCCCAGCACTGCGTCGCGTGTACGACCAGATGCCGGAGCCGCGCTGGGTCGTCTCGATGGGGAGCTGCGCTAACGGCGGCGGCTACTACCACTACTCGTACTCAGTTGTGCGTGGCGTGGACCGCATTGTGCCTGTCGACATTTACGTGCCCGGCTGTCCGCCGACTGCTGAAGCGCTTCTTTACGGCTTGATCCAGCTACAGAAGAAGATCAAGTCCAACAAAGGACTCCTGCTCAAGGTCCGCAAGTAACTTGCGCTAATGAAGTACGTGTTCTCGTACGCGATAACCGCATTTCAATGTGGTATCGGCGAGATACGTGACCTTTGATTCATATCTACGCGGCTATTTGCTCCGGCCTCAGTGCGTCTTCATCTTGATAATGGTGACGGGGAAGGTGGAGTCTACTGGTTCTTATGCGGTGCACTAGTAGCCCTTCGCTGACTTGCGTAATTTAATTTCGTGAGAATGTGACCAACTTGCAACTCCAAGTGGCCCCGCGCATCGAGGCGCTCAACAGCGTGATTTGTTTGTGCTCGGTATCTCGCGCGAAACAGCAAGTCTGTGTACCGGTATAGGTTGACGGTGCGCCACGAGACCGCGATGTTCCGATCGCAGCCGCAACCTCCCTGTCTCACGGTGTGCGTGGCGTCGAGAGCAATCGCTACCTGGGCCCTGCAAACCCCTGCTGCCAATACAAATGGATGCGCGTGCATTACATGTGCGTCGACTTTTCAGGATAGCGAGGTCTGTTCTGCCGAGTATTCCTGTCGCGAACACGGCCATGCGTGCCTCGTGTGTGGCAGTACCAGCATTCAGATGATCACCCACCCTTCATTACGGCACTCGATACTATCGAGTCGATAGACTGCAAGCGGGCGTGACTCGACAATGCATCCACGACAGCCCAACACGCCGCACACCCAGGTCGGCAATGATGTCTGTGCACATGTCGCAGACTGTAGCCATCTGCAAAGTGAAACCAAAATGCAAAGATCCCCACCACACCAAATATTCGCGACGGTTCGAAGTCAACGGGCGTGCTGGTCCATAGTGACGAAGTTTGCGAGTCGCATGCGACTGGAGTTCTTCTCGGTGGAGTCGTCCCGGCAGTGAACCACGGTCGCGTCCGTCCGTCCTTCGGGCGGCCCGACTCGGGCCGTCGCTGTCGTCGTGGTCCTTTGAGCTGGTGGCGGTCTGTGTTTTGAGACACGCCACCACTGTAAGTCACTCACTACAGTAAGTGCAGGTTCGAAGTGAACCCATCCCTTGTGACTTTCTTCCAGCGCTCCTCCTAGATCCGCTTTTTTGGTCTGCCGTTGTGGGTCGGAGGAATCCACTGATAAAAAAAGAGCCTGAAAGCCGCGCGGATGTCGCATGAGTGGCGGGGATATAATGACCCCCACGACCATGAGTTTAGGAGGTGATCTTTTCGCCCCCGTTCAAAATGGACCCCACAACTTCTCTCCAAACAACACACTGACTAGATGGCTTCACAATGCTGTGCCGAAGCGTCGGACGCCACCACACCCTTTCGGCAGCAAACGCGGTGTGCGTTCTTTCGCTGTGTTCTGACCAGGCCTTCCCTCTTCACGCAATGCCAGTCAGCCGGCACCGTCCATCATTTTTGCCGTGTCGGAACTTCGCTGACCCCGAACACTCGATCCGCTGTACCAGCCGCTTCTCTGTCAAAAGATCTTGACTGTTCATTTATCCCTTTGTGCCTTGTAACAACCGGTTCTATCCCTGAATTGTACCCATCGGTCCAGTCCTCTCGCTGTACACGTGAGGTATTTCGACCGACCGACTGAAAGACTTGGACGTGGCAAGCGACATGGCGGCTCGCCCGACGACTTCTGCGGGCGCCTTCGGACAGGGACCGCGTCGCCCGACACGACACAGATCGCGCCGCAGTATCCTTTCTTCCTCGGCCACGAACATGGCTTCCCTCTCTTCGCTCACCGCCACAGGCGCAACACCAGCGGCCGCGGTCCGCGACGGCGCCGTCGCACTCCCCAACGTACCGCACGTCGCCACGCTCGGCGGCGCCCGCGTCGTGCTCTGGGACACGGCCAAGCGCCGTGCTGACCGCCTCGCGAGCGAACACGTCGAAGCGCTGGTCGCACTCCTTGTTCACGGCGCCGATCGCCAGCGTGAAGACGTCGCGGCGATCCTCGCGAATGCGGCGTGCGACAAACACAACCGCCGCGAGATCGCACTCGCCGGGGCCGTGCCGCTGCTCGTGCGCGGCGTGGCGCTCGCGGACAACCAGAACCAAACGTTCGTGGGTAAGCTCTTGCGTGCGCTGGCCAATTTGGCGTGGCGTAACGAAGAGAACCAGCGCCAGATCGAAGCGAGCGGTGGGGTCGACGTGCTGGTCGAGCTGTTTGCGAGCTGCAACGACTTGGAGCTGCAGGACGAAGCGGCGACGGCGCTCAGTCACTTGATGGATCACACAGAAATTGCACGGCGCGTCCAGGAGACGCGAAGTGGCGAGACGCTCGAGCGACTGGCCCACCACGGTTCCGAGCCACAGCGTGCCCAGGCCGCGTGGCTCCTCGCGAAGATCGCGTGCCACACCGCCAGCCCCAGTGACGTTGTTGTCGATATCCCTGCGCTCGTTCAGCTGCTGCCGACCACTACCAACAACACGTCCTCGTCGTCGTCTATGGTCGCGTCGTCGGATCAGATTACGCGAACACTGGAAGTCTTGCGACGGTTATCGCACGACGTCAAGTACAAGTCGGAGATCGTGGTCGCCGGTGGACTCACACCGTTGATTTGTTTGCTACGGTCTCGAGCCGAGAAGCATCGTGTCGACGCTGCGTGGACGCTTGGTCATCTCGCGTGGAACGCATTCAGTGAGGCCCAGATCGCGAACGCTGGGGCGATTCCGCCGTTAGTCGAGTTGCTACAAAGCGCCAGTGTGCGCGAACGCGAAGGTGCGGTGTGGGCATTGCGACATCTCTCGTGCACCTCGCTCAACCGATCTCGCCTCGGAGAATCCACCACAAGTATTCCGTCATTGGTCTCGAGCGTGCGAGCGGCCGGATCGCCGTGTGAACGTGAGCATGCTATCGCAACGTTGAAGAACTTGGCGTGCAGCAACGAGAACCAGGCCTTTATTGGTGCGGCCGGTGCCATCCCAGTGCTCGTATCCGTCTTGCACGAAGGCACACCTTCTCAGATCGTCGAGGCCATTGCTGCACTACGAAATCTCGTGCGCAACGCGCCGAAGAATCAGCAGCAGCTCGCTCGAACCGGCGGTATCCGTCCCCTTGTCGAGCTCCTGTCGACCGGCACTGACAGCCAGCGCATCCACGCAGCGGCCGCATTGGTGAACCTTGCCGCCGTTGGTGAACTGCAGAACGAGATCATTGCCGAAGGTGCGCTTCCGGCTGCGCTCACGTTGACCGAATCCACACAAGTTCAGCTTCTCGAACAAGTCCTCCAGCTACTTCGCAATCTAATTTGGTGTAACGAAGCGGTCCAGGCGCGTGTTGGTGCCAGCGGCGTCATCCGGCGTATTGTCGCGATGATGCAAAGCGAGAATGACGGTCTTCAGAAGCAAGCCGCAGCGGTATTGCGGAATCTGGCGTGGCAAAATCCGACTAACCAAGCGCGTATTGAAGAAGCGCGCGCCATTCCAGCACTGATTAAGCTTCTGTCCATCGGCACGACCGGTCAGCGCGAGCAAGCGGCGGGGGCAATCGCGAATCTCACGTGGAACAATGCGGTTGTTCAAGAACAAGTTGCCAGAGGGAACGGTCTCGCGCCTCTGGCTGAGTTGACGAGTCGTGGAAACGAGAAACTGCAGAAGCAAGCAGCGCTAGCCATTCGCCACTTTGTGTTCAATGCCACCCGAAAGGTCCAAGTTGCTGCTCGGAATGTGATCCCAGGTTTCGTTCGTCTGCTTGCTTCAGGACCGACCGCTGTCCACCAGCAGCAAGCCACGTGGGTACTTGCTAACTTAGCGTGCAACGCCGACAATAAAGTGGAGATCGTATCGGCAGGCGGAATCCGGCCACTGGTTGCTGTCTTGGCAACAGGAACCACTTCACAGAAGCAGTACGCAGCGTCTGCGCTCGCCAATTTGGCCTGCACCCAGGACCATAAACTGAAGATTGTCGAAGCCAAGGGCGTCGCGCCGTTGATCGAGCTTGTCGCTACCGGCTCGGATGGACAGAAGAAGCAAGCGGCATGGGCTCTTCGTAATCTCGCGTGGAATTGCACGGAAGGCCAGACCGCAATCGCGGATGCTGGCGGAATTCCTGCGCTCGTCACGCTTGTTGAGACAGGGACCGACCTCCAGAAGGAGCACGCGGCAGCTGCGCTCGCCAACCTTGCTTGCTATGATGAGAACCAGAACAAGATTTCGATTGCTGGTGGTATTCAAGCGCTTGTCCGGCTCGCGAACCATGGTTCAGACGGACAAAAACAACGAGCGGCGTGGGCAATTGCGAATATGGCCATGTCTCCAGCCAATCGCGCCGAAATCATTGACGCGGGCGGGATTTTAGCGCTTCAGAGGCTAGCGGCGCTCGGAACACCGGACCAGCAACGAGGTGCATCAGCCGCACTGGCCAGAATCAACGACCCAGGCAGCTACAACTACGTCACGAACGAGTCGCACGCAGTGTTCCGCTCCCCTAGTGATGGCTCGGAAGAGAGCGATCGACCGCTTCGTGACCTGCTCCGTAAACCCAGTGCTCGATCGAACACGGTGAGCGACAACCGTGGACAAGCCCCTCAGGAGATCAAGATTGGGCGAGCTCTCTATCGCTCCATCGGAAGCGTGCCAGAAATTATCACGCGGAGCCCTGTGGCATTGGATGAGATGTCTGCAAATCGAAGCCCCGCGACAAGACTGAACAAGTCGAGCAGCTTTGGTGGCGTGCGTCGAACGCCAGAGCACCGTCACCATGTGCTCCATCATCTCCCGTCGGTGCAAGAAGGTGGCGACAGTTCCAAACTGGGTACCGCTATTGAAAGTAGCAGTTGGTCGTTTGACGAGCGAGACTTGACCAACCCTCCCGACTCGTTGAACCTGCGTCGAGCCCACAGCGCGAACCCGCCGACGCGTGTCGCGATTCGAATGCCGCCAAGCCCCATGGAACCGACTCGAAACAACCGACACATGCTGCCACGGCCTAGCACACTAGGCGATCTCCTAGATCCACACGGCGGATTCAGTCCGCCAAAGGAAGAGATCTTGCGACGGAACATTGCTCGCGTTCAGAGCGACATGAACATGATCCTCAAGGCTCAGAATCAGCACAACGACCGCGAGAACGTTCCCGCGAACATCCAGGGAATGCACCGGAGTCCGAGCGCCATGGGATTCCGCGGAGGTCGTCCTGTGCACCAAAGCGACGACCGACACAACCTCGTCAGTACCTCCAGGAATGACCCGATCCCCGTGGGCATGCGCCGCCGAGACTCGGGGTACACCGCTGCCTTGCTCGCCAAGCAGACGCATCGGAACTCTGCTGGCAGCGATGACAATAACAAGTTTTTCGGCAGCATCCCACCGGCCGAGCAATCCTTGTCCGGCCACGAAGACGTGTTCGAGTACGACGAGAACCATGACATTGCCTTCCACCCACCACCTCAGGAGATCGACTCGAAGTACCCGATCGTGTCGTTGTAGATACCGAAGTATTATAAGACCTCAAGTAGGAAGTACCATTGAGACGAGCCCATGATGGCTGCATGAATATAGAAAAATAGATCCAGCCAACATTCGTGACGAGTGCCTTGCTATCCCTTACTGAGATATTACGTTTCAGAGTTGTTTGGTATCGGATTTCGTATGAAAGGATCGGCAGTTGGATCTGAAAGTTCAACATGAGGTTCTCCTGTTCTGTCGCTCACTGTAGGCTATGTCACGTCGGATCTTCCTGCAGCTTTTCACGTGGGCCAATCCACCTCTGTTAATAGGTACTCCAGCATCAGCCACCAAATACCTCTTGAAAAGGATAACACTCACCTAAAACCTGCGACTACATATGTTTTACGTCGCTTGTTCATTTTCAATTAATGCAGGGACCTGTGTAGTAGCGTACCTCGAGTTGGGCCAGCTTTTCGGACGCCATCGGCAACAGCAAGGAGCCACCGGGCCGATCATTTGTTGGCGTCACCATTTCCATCGGCATCGACCAGAGCAGAGGAACGGAACCACCGACCGCTCGTCCATTTCTGCATCGCACGCCACACCGTCACTACTAGGATGCTTGCCAAATCGCTCCAGCGCGCTGCGCGCCTTGCGTACGTTGTTGCCCTCTCTTGTCCTCATCCTCTGGGACGCGGTGGTCTCATGCTCGTGGTGGTTTCGTATCTGTAGCGTCCCGACCGCACAGAAGCGGAGCTTTAGCTACCTCTCGGAGCTGCCGGAGGAGCACGCGATGCTGCGCGAGATGTGCCAGCAGTACGCGGCCAAGAACCTCGCGCCGATTGCCGGCGACCTCGACCGCGACCACCGCTTCCCGGCGCAGCAGGTCAAGGAGATTGGCGAAATGGGCCTCATGGGCATTGCGGTCGACGAGCAGTACGGCGGTGCGGGACTCGACTACCTCGCGTACGCGATTGCGATGGAGGAGATCAGCCGCGGCTGTGCGTCTACGGGCGTCACGATGAGCGTCAACAACGTACGTGTGGACAGTGGCGACTCCCGGTCGGAGCATTGATGGGTGATTTTGTGATGTTGTGAATGGGACTAACGAATGTTGGTTTCATAGTCGCTCTACTGCGCGCCGATGGAGAAGTTTGGCTCGCACGAGCAGAAGGAACAGCACTTGACGCCGTACGCCAAGGGCGAGCTGCTCGGGTGCTTTGGGCTCAGTGAGCCAGGCAACGGCAGTGACGCCGGTGCGGCCTCGACCACGGCGCGTGAGACCGACTCGGGCTTTGTGCTCAACGGCACCAAGGCCTGGATCACGAACGCCCACGAAGCCGACCAGGCGATCGTGTTTGCGACGACCGACAAGTCGCTCAAGCACAAGGGTATCAGCGCGTTCATTGTGCCGACCAACACACCTGGTTTCTCGGTCGGCAAGAAGGAGGACAAGCTCGGCATCCGTGCGTCGTCCACTGCCAACTTGATCATGGAAGAGTGTGTTGTCCCGAAGGAGAACTTGTTGGGCAAGCGCGGCGAAGGATTCAAGATTGCGATGGTCACGCTTGATGCCGGCCGCATCGGCATTGCCGGTCAAGCGCTTGGTATCGCCCAGGCGGCGTACGACTGTGCGATCGCGTACGCGCAGACGCGCAAGACGTTCAATGTGCCGATTGCCAAGAACCCGATCATTCAGACGAAGCTGGCGCGCATGGCCATGGAGATCGAGGCGTCGCGTTTGCTGACGTGGCGCGCGGCCGCCGAGAAGGATGCTGGCCGACCGTACACGAAGCTTGCGGCCATGGCGAAGCTCAAGGCGTCGGAGACCGCGACCATGTGCGCGCACCAGTCGATCCAGATCCTTGGAGGTATGGGCTTTGTGCGTGACATGCCTGCGGAGCGTCACTACCGCGATGCGCGTATCACGGAGATCTACGAAGGCACGTCGGAGATTCAGCACCTCGTCATTGCTGGCGCCCTCAACAAGGAGTTCAACTCGTAAGCTACGACGAAGGCAGCGTTTGGACGTTGTACCGACGAGTGTACGAATTGCCCAATGCACACGCGAACGGTTCAAGATTAATACACTGTGGGTTTATTGACAAGTGCGATTCTTGTTAGGATGCCGTCGGCTGTGCTGGCAGCTCATCACGCGAAGAGTGCATGCCATTGTAGCGCTCGATGAGTGGAACCACTATGATGGATAATACTAAGTAATATCGCCGTGCAGTCTTCGGCACGAAGCTTTCGGTGGAGAACACCTGCGATCGTTGGGTGGAAACTGCTGGGTGGTTGGCGTGACAGCGTTGGTTGTAGAGATGAGGGACGACGTGGTGGGCTTGCATTTTCTGTCGTTCGTGCAAGGACATGGTCAAAGCCATGCCACAAATCGAGGGCATTCACGAGGGCGGATGAACGAGAGATTCACCATAGCACTTGCTTCCATTGACAATTTACAGAGCAAGAACACACGCAGCGACAAAAACGACCGCACCGACCGTCGAGACAGCGAGCTTTGCGGATCCCGCAGTCGGTGTAAGCGCTTGCACAGGCACAGCGCTTCCTGAGCTCGTCCCCGAAGCACCATGAGCACCACCAGCGAGCGAGTTCTCCGAGCTGTTGGTATCGACCGAAAGGGACACGGCCGAGACACCGGTCGAGTTCGTCGATGCAGGAGTCGACGCAGCCAAAGCCGTGGATGCCGCGCCAGTAGGAGCTACTCCCGTCGCAGCACCAGCGGGTGGTCCTGAAACAGACTTCGACACGGTTCCCGTCGCGGAGGTGGGAGCCGTCGAGGTAGCGACAACCGAGCCACCAGCAGGGGCCGAGCCGGAAACCGACACTTGGCCCGCCGTCGCGCCCGAGGCTAACTTGTGGTTCGTCGCGTCTGCAGGCCCCGCCACACTGACCGGTGCCGACGTCGGTTTGGGCGCAGGTGTCATAGGCACACCGACGCTGGACGGTGCACTCGTCGTAGGGGCAACCGACGAAGTCAACGAGGACGCGCCAGGGGCCGGGGCAGCCGATGAAGCCGACGATGACGGTGCCGCGCCGCCTTGCAACACAATCGGCTCGGTTGCTGTCGCGTAGTCGCCCGACTCGATTGCTTCGGCAAACGCGAGGATCAGCTTGGTACTGTCGTCCATGAATTTCTCAATGTGCGCGCTCTTGGTCGGCTCCTCCATGACCAAGTACTGGACAGCATCAGCCTTCTGGGTCGAGAGCAGAGTGAGCTTGGCGAAGATGTCGTCCTGCGACAGCGCAGCCCAGCCGGCGACGTCGAGCGGCACGCCGACCACGGCTGCTTGGAGTTGTGGGAAGACCTGCACGTCCTGCGCGAGCGGCGCGAGT
>JAADXQ010000704.1:0-10024 GCA_023337915.1 Pythium angustatum | reverse complement strand
CTTGTCAAGCGCGTCAAGGATGGTGAAGCCCTCAACCGTGGTGTCCTTGTTGAGGTTGGCCTTCCAGCCCTTGTACCACGGGCACTTGGCCGACTTCTCGACGAGGTTGTCGCCGTTGAAGCCCGAGTACGGGATGACCGGGACCTTCTTCGGCTTGAAGCCAATGGCGGTAACCATCTTGATAAACTCGTCCTTGATCTCGTTGTAACGGGTCTCCGACCAGTCGCACGAGTCCATCTTGTTGATGCCGACGATAATCTGCTCAATACCGAGGAGGAAGAGCAGACGCGCGTGCTGGCGGGTCTGGCCCTCATCGACACCGAGCTTGGCATCGGCCTTGGCAATGGCAGCCTCGAAACCACCCTTCTCAGCCGGGACAAGGATCAGACCGGCATCGGCCGAGCCCGAGCCCGTAATCATGTTCTTGATGTAGTCCTTGTGGCCCGGGGCATCGACAATCGTGTAGTGGTAGTTCGGGGTGAAAAACTCCTTGGTGTTGCACTGAATGGTCACACCACGCTCACGCTCTTCCTTGCACGTGTCCATGTAGTAGGCAAACGCAAACGACGACTTGCCCTTGGCGTCGGCTTCGGCCTGGAGCTTGGCCATCTCACGCTCGCCGATACCGCCGAGCTTGAAGATGAGGTGGCCGGTCGTGGTCGACTTGCCAGCATCGACGTGGCCACAGACCACGAGCGACAGGTGCTGCTTCTCCGACATCTTGGATGAAAAGGGGGAACTGGGAGGGTCTTCGTCAAAAACGAAAATGAGCGGCTACAGTGAAGGGGTCGCAGTTGGGGATTTCGAGGAGCGCACCAACGGAGCAGCGCAAAGAGCAAAGCGGACCAAAGCGGAGCAGCGGAGAACGATCTCCCCCTTCCCAATAAAGCGGCGGCGTGGGTGGGTCGAAAAGCGAGAGGGGGGAGAAAAGCGCTCCGAGCCACCAGTTCGGACGGTTTTGGATTGGTGGAAAAGAGGATTCGTGACGTCTGATTGATTGAAAATAGGGTGTAAGATCTGGGTCGTTCGGGTTCGCACGGGCTTGTGCGGGTTCTGGTGAGGGGAAAAGGGGAGGAGGAACGGCCTCGGATGGTGACGCCATCATCGGCCAACATCAAAGTGATTGGATATTAATGGAATGTACTCCATTGGATTGGTAGAAAAGGAGAGCCGACCTTGAAGTCCTTCCATTTTTGAGTGGTTACGGTTGGTGGAAAATGATGATTGACGAGAGATCCGCCCACGTGGCTCGAAGTGGCTGCGCCGCCACAGATCAAGCTGCTGCCCCACGAAATCTGGGTTTGTGAGGGACGAGACGGCACTACTTAGGTCACCGACTGCTTAGTACCCACCTGACCGCAGAGCTCGAATGGCTACGACGGCGGAAGGCCATCGTGCGCCTCTCGTCCACGTGTGGGCGCTGATCCCCACGCCATTCAAACCCAGAGAGAACGGCAGAGACGAGATGATGACGGGCTCTGGATGACGGAGCTGCAGCGCGCACGATCAATGGCTGGAGAACGGTTCTTCTAGGTGGGAGAGAACAAAGAAGGCGTTCCGCCGCGCGAGAGATCTTGTGTCGTTCATGCAAGGTGGCTCTGGATGGAATGTTCTGGTGGTGAATGAGCGTGATGTAGCTTCTATGAGGTGGTGTAGAATGTTCCGGTGGCGACGAGTCTGGAATGTTCCCGTGGTGGATGGTGGTCGGCACGCTGGCAGTGGATTGAAACGATCGGCGCGGTTCGCTCGGCTCTCTCAACCTGTGACCGCGTTCGACGCCGTCTCTTCGTCCAGACAGTCTTTTCGCGTCCGAGAAACTCCATTGATGCGTTCCACCAGCGCTACCGCTTTCTCTACGGTGAACACCCACAGAGCCGTTCTCTCGACAGCCTTGAAGGGAGAGTTAGACACTGTTTCTCCCAGCGCGATTCACCACTTTGCTCAGTGCGCTCCAGCTCGCAACCAGACCATGGCTTGGTAGAGTCTACTCTTGTAGTAGCAGGATTGTGCGTGTGGCCATAGTCGCGGGTGTCGGAATGCCTGTCGACGACGTCGTTCGAATTCGGTTTAGGGCCGCAAGAATGTACGAGTTGTCCATTGACAGTACGGTGGAGCGCAAGACCAAACGACTGGGTTAAATATCCTCCCACGCTACGAATCAGCGGTACGCCGTGCGGAAGTCCGTGGTGTAAGGACGCACTCGAGCGAATTGCCGTTCACACGTCGCAGGCTGCGACTCGCAGGCTGCGCGAGTCGCAGCGGTGGTTGCTCTTCAACGTCCGACCAAGGTCGGACGACGGTTAAGTCAGTATATCGAATCCTACACGACCTGATTCACTTAAATAACCATGAGCGTTATTTACGGTACACACCGTATTTAAATATCCTCGCCACACCACAGTCATCCCGCTTCCTTTAGCCGCTACCACAGCGCCGCAGCTCGTTCATCATCGCGGGGAAGTTGAATCGGAACGTGAAGTCGGTTCCTACACCATAGAGTTGCCATCAGCGACTGCCAAGCCCACTTGGTCCTCTCCCATGTTATGTACGCAATCGACTCACCGTAATGGACGACCGTGAAGTTGAGAATGAGCGGGACCCACGCAAGGAGCTTCCCGCAGATCGAGCGTCGGTGCCGCTGGAGCACAAACGCCAAGAGCCGCACGCCCGAGATCCCGTACCGTATCTTGAGCACAACGTGCATGGCGACCAGTGTCACACCCTGGAGCAGTGAGTAGAGCAGCGTGGCCTGTACGGCATGTCCGAGTGCGTCGCGTCGGTAGTAGAAATAGCAGAGCCGGTCGTTGTACACGGCCGTCGGGAGGCTCGACGCCAACAGCAGAAACACGGCATTCATGGTCGGGATCGCAACTTCAAGGTACTCGACCAGCAAAATGGACTCGGCGACGTGCATGAGATGGAGCGCCTGTGCAATGTTCACGGCGGTCTCATCCGGTGACGAATTGGTGGGGACGACGGCGCTGGCGATCGATGCCTCTGGTGGCGTGAGACCGTCGCGCGCCCCGAGGGTCGTAGGCCCCAGGTTCGTTGTACTCACCGGTGGCGTCTCGGCCTCGAGCTTCGTGTACGCAAACTCAAAGAGCTGCTTCTTGGGCATAGTCGTGGGCTTGTCCATAAACAGCTTGACGCTTACGAGTCCTTGAATGACGTCGAGGCCCAAAATCACGCCCATGGCGAGCTGCGACGGTGCCGACTGCATGATCATGGACTGGTACAAAGCCGCACAGATCTCGACGCCGCTCACGGCGACTTCGCTGCTCAAGTCGTTGAGTCCGTGTGCGTGGCGTCGCAAGAGGAGCTTCATGCCGTACTTGACCACAGGGAACACAAGCGTGAGCAGGATCTGAAACCCGCTGCCGACGCTCAAGAAGAGCACCGAGAACGCTGGGTACACGACGACTTGTGTACACTGGATGACGAGTGCCGGCATGTACCGCAGCGTGCGCGTTTGGATCTCGTTGGACGCACGCAGCTTGGGCCATAGCACGACTGCGTGGACCACGACGAGCATCAGTACCCACACGCTGATGGTCGAGACCCACATGCCGGGAATGGGGAACGTCCACGCCGACGCTATTGCGAAGCACACGGGCACGTGCAGAAGGCTGACGACAACGGCGATAATCATCGTCTCGCGGGCAGTGTAGAGCTCACGCGGGATCTCGGCGCCGGCCTGGACGTGCATGAGGAGTCCTGTGGTGATGGTCACAACCGTCACGAAGAGATTGATCCAGAAGCCGACGTTCTCCGCCGGTCCAAGAAGCGGGTCTTGCAGCGGCACAAACGACGGCACGATCGCGCCGACGAGACCGACGAGCGGCGTCGAGACGAGCGCCCACGCCACAGAAGCCCCACTCGTCTCGCAGCAGAATCGTCGAAACGCTAGGAACTTCTCGGCCGAGTACCGCGAGCCGTCGCCTCGCCATCGCCGGAGCGTATGCTTCTTCGCGTCGAGGAGCTTCGCCGTCGGCACGATCGCATGGATTGGCATCGTCACGGTCCTTCGGAGATGCTGGGTGCGCGCGTGCTGTTGCTGCTGTCTATACAATCTGTGCACGCGGCAATGAAGCACCGTCGCTCGGTTTAGTGAGCCGATTTCTAATCTTGGCGGCCCTTTTTTACACTTCGTCGCGATCGTACCCAACACCATGCGGGTTCTCAGGACACTCACGCAACGGCCCGACCTTTGTCAACCGAGCGCCGACGCAGACGCATGGCGACACGTCCGCATGATGCGCCGCACGCTCGATCGAAGCGCGCGTCTCTCATGCTGCGCGCCATGCCGCCGGCCGGACACTACTCGATCCAAAAATTCCTCGACCTGCATACGTACCTCGCCAACGTGAGTCGATGGCGCGTGGCGTTCGTGATCGCCTCGACGCCGCTGCCTGGGCTCGTGGCTGCGCTACTACCGGCGCTGCTGCCCATGCAACCGCTCCGCGACGGCGCGACGCTGTCGTTCTACGCGCACGTGTTCTTGATCATTGTGTTTGTTACGAGCGGCGCCGTGCTGCCGACGCTGATTGTGACCAGCGTGCCGGCTACGGTCTACGCGCCCCGCGAAGTCGTGCTTGTCTCGTTGTGCTGTGGCGTCGTCCACCTCGTCTTTACGTTTGCGCTCGCGCGTTTCTGGCGCTTCCCGATCCCGTTCTTCTGGGTCTTGGGTACGTGTCTCTGGTTTGTCAGCGCCTCGGTCGCGCACGTGCTCGTGCTCGGCCGCAAATGCTGGCAGAAACCCGAGCTCGTGCGTGCTGTGCGTCTCTATGGCGTCGGGCTGCTGCTCCAAGTCTTGCAAGTCGCGATTTACCCGGCCATTTCGGTGCTCTTCGACCACGTTAACGGCGCCTACCAGATCGCCATCACGCTACTGTTCCCGTTGATCAAGATCGCGATCAAGCGCTCGCTCAAGCTCGCGACACGCGGACTCCGTGACCAGCACGGCGTCGTCGTCATTGCCGCCGTCGAGGTCTGTGCGTCCATGTACCAGTCCATGATCATGCAAAGCGCGCCGTCCGCGACCGCAATGGTCGTCATCATGGCACTCGACGTGGTGCAAGGCTTCTTGTCGATCAAGCTCTTCCTCGATCGCCCGTGCGAAGTGCCTCGTCACCAGCTCGTCCCGGAAGCGCTGCAGTACATTCGAGCGAACGGGCTCACGTCGACCGCCACGAAAACCAAAATCTCGGCACCGCGTGCAGCCTCCATCGCACCGGCCGGGGCGTCATCTCTCATCGTCCACAAGTCCGATACAGGACCGACACCAACGGACGTGCAACGTGCTCGCACGAAATCGCGTCTCGCGTCACGTCGCCAGCTCGTGCGCCAAGCGCTCCAGGCTACGCACGTCGCCGAGACGCTGCTGCTCGTGGAGTACTTCGAGGTCATCGTGCCGTTGGTCAACTGCGCATTTCTCGTCGTCGCCGTGCAGCTCCGCGGTGCGTTTTTCAACACGAAACTGCGCGAGTTCTACGGGAATCCGGCGCGGCTGCAGCGTGCGATTGGGTCCATTTTGCTCTACGCGCTGCTGCAGGGGCTCTCGTGCGTCGCCATGCATCTCATCATGAAGCATCGGTACGGACTTTCGGCCACGCGCCACTTGGCGTTCGTGCTCGAGCGTCATCGTGTGCCGATTCAAGGCAAGATGATCGCGTGGCTGCCCGTGATTCTCCACTTCACGTCGGCTCACTACGGTGCGTTTGCCGAGACTGCTGATACGACGTGGCATTATGTCGCGTGGAAATCCTTGAATGTTGGCAATGCTGATTTACGACGGTGGTTGGTAGGCACGGATTTCTCCTTCCAGTTCGACTTTGACAAATGGGAGCAATGGTGAGCTTTCGATCTCATCGACTGGAAACGGAGCCGTTGTCGTTGAAGTCATACACCACTGCTACTGAGCGCAGCACTCGTCGCGATGCAGGTCGCGCTAACAATGCGGATCTTTCCACTCGTGCTGCATCAGCACCGACGCTCACTCTGTAGCAAGCTGACGACTGAGTCTCGCTCGTTCAAAGCTCCGCCGCTCCCTCGATTGGCGAGAGGAGGAGTCACGCTGGATGTCGAAATTGGCAGGCGGAACGTACGACGAATCATGGATCCACCTGTGGAGGTGGCACCGATTTCTAGTTCAAGTCAACTGCATCCGACGTGAGGCAGTGTCGTGGTGGCTGACGCGAGCCGTCGGTTGTGTGTACCGAACCCATCAAGCCAAAGCGGTTGCAACAGACATTCGCCCATCAGTGCGTCTATAAGCGGCACACGCGACCGCGGACTCTAGCGAAATCCTTGCTCGCCCCAGTCGACCAGCAACCGCCTCAATCGAGGTCTCGTCAACGGATAGCACCGACACGATGGTACTATGCCTCGCAGTCGCCGGCGTACTCGGAGCAAAAGTTCCTCACGCTCCAGCAGTGCACCGACACGGCGTCGCCATGACGTGTCGTAGCGGTCCTTCTGCTGTCACCGAGACCGGGACTCGTCGGCGCGCTGCTTCCTTCGTTTGTGCCGCTACACCACCCAGACGGCCGCGTAAGCGCGAGCCCAGGATACCTTCTCGATGTGTTCATCATTTGCTGTGTCGTTTTACTCGACACGCTGATGCACTGGCGTGCTGCAGCAGGACTGCCGCCACATGCGTTCACTTGACACAACTGCTTCATGATATACGTAATCGCGGCTTCAGCACAGTGGTCGTTCGTCGCTGCGGTCTCGTTTTTCTGGCGATTCCCCGTGCCGATGACCTGGGTCATTGCCTCAACCTTCACTCCGACTGGTCTTGCGTTTGGTCACCTTGCATTGTTCCGCGCGCGCTGCTGGCAAGACCCCCACCTTCTCGACGGCATGAGACGCTACGTGCCGGCGCTGGGCTTCCAGTGCCTTCATATCGTCCTGTACCTGTCCTGTACCCGGCTTTCTCGCTCTGACGCACGACCCACAGCCATCATGTCCATGGTTCTGTACTCGATGCTACAGGCGCTGTCATTCGTCGCGATGCACTTCGTGTTGCGATATCGCCATGGACTCTGCGGTTTACCAGTTGGCATTCGTGCTCGAACATCACTGGCTGTCGATATTCGGTAAAACGATCGCATGGTTGTCGATCATTCTCCACTTCACCGTCGTCCAATCAACGAGTACGAGACTTTTCGAGTCGTCGACCAGTGGGTTTGCATTGTGTCCAGGCGTTGATTTTTCCTTCCGCTTTGACTTTGCGGCCATGCTTCTGAACGTGGACAGTGACTGGCTTCGCCAAGAGCACTTGGTCGAACCCAATCTCCCCTGCTGCATCGCACTTCTCAGTAGCTTTGAGATCGCCTTGGCGATCACAATCGCACACGCCCACCCGGCCTATTCTTAGTCACGAGTCAACGGCAGCAGTCTGTAGACGTCGATCGTCGTCATGTCTGCTCGTCCATCGTTCGAGCATACAACACGAAAGACCACAGACCGTACACCAGGAAGGTGGTAGATCCCACGCGTCGCATCATGCGGTCGATGCGCCAAGTCACACCCTTGAAGTCGGCACCCATCATACGATCAGCCACCACAACGCCTGGCGACACGTCCGCGCTCTCGGTTGCCCCAACGAAGCAAGAGTCGACAAGGTACTCGCCGGAGAAGTTCCTTGCACTTCAACACTACGTCGACTCTACGCCCACGTGGCGGGTGGCCTTGGTCATCTTCGTGACTCCAATCCCTGGACTCGTTGGCGCTCTCATCCCTTCCTTCGTACCCCTTCAAAATCCGCTCGCTGGGGTACGCGCCAATCCGGGATATATGGCTGACGTCTTCCTCCTCTGCTCCATTGTGCATTTCGGCACCTTACTGCACTGGCGCGCCGGCGCCGAACTCCCGTCACATGTCTATCCGACAAGTAACCTGGTATTGGTCGCGTTGGTCACTGCAATCACCCATACCTCGTGCAGTTGGCTGTTTGCTTTCGCCTGGCGATTTCCAACTCCTATGAGCTGGATCGTCGTATCGAGTGTGACGGGATCGTGTCTTGGTATCGGCCACCTCGTTGTGTTTCGCCAACGCTGCTGGCGCGACAGGGAATTCATCGATGGAATCAAGCGTTATGTGCCGGCACTGCTGTACCAATGCGGGCAGATCCTTGTGTATCCAGCTTTTTCCGTGCTCTTTGACAACGTCTCCCCTGTCTTCCAAGTGCTTCTAACACTGACATTCCCCTTCCTCAAGTACGCCATGAAGCGAGGCCTTCGAAAGTATACGCGCGACCTCAAAGACTTCAGCTCAGAGGTAGCTGTCACGGGCATCGAGATCTGCGCGTCGCTGTACCAGTCGATGATTCTCCAAAACTCGCCGTCAAAAGTAGCACTGGCGATCATCATGGGAGCCGACGTCTTGCACGGTCTTATCACTGTCAAGATCTTCATGGACCGACCGTCGAGTCTTCCGCGCCACGACATTGTACGTGCAGCAGTAGATGAGCTCCGACGGCACGAAGGAGTGCGAGCTCACAACAAGCAACCAATACCCTTGAGTTCGACGCCCGCGGATTTCGAGAAGCGTCCTGCCCTGCCGTCGACAATCGAAGAAGATGCGGAGCCGGAATCGAAAGTGCAGACACTGCCACCGCATAGCCCAACAGACACTGTCGACACGGGCCGACAACACTCTCCGGTTGTCACACAAGCGCTCAACCTCGTAAACGTTGCCGAGTCCATTCTGCTCGTCGAATACTTGGAGGTCGCGATCCCACTGATCAACGTACTCTTCGTTGTCATCTCGTGCCAGTTCAATGCAGCGCAATACAACACGCGCTTACGTCGACTCTACTTCCACCCCGAAGTGCTGCGCGACGCCTGCGAGTCGATCATTCTCTACTCGCTGCTGCAGGCAGCTTCGTTCCTCGCGATGCACTTGGTCATGAGATACCGGTACGGGCTGTCGGCCGCGCATCAGTTGGCGTTCATCCTGGAGCACCACTGGCAATCGATCGTCGGGAAAATGATTGGGTGGTTGCCGATTATCCTCCACTTCACTGTCATCCACTACGGTACGGATACCGTTCTCGTTGATGCTCGCATGTCCACTTGTCTCAGGCCATACCCCCCTATTTCTCGCGATGCAGGCGTCGACTTCTCGTTCCAGTTCGATTTTGCCTCGATGCTGACACACCGAGACACGCCATGAGTTCACACTCGAGACACTCGTTCCGACTTTCCATTCGGACCACCGTCACAGGAAGAGGACAACAGTGCTGTGAGGCCCTGAACCCTGCGACGCTTTCTTGGACTCGCAAGTGCTGCCAGCTTGATGATCGTTGCAGCATACTTGTAGTCGACCATGAGGCCTTCGCTCCAATTGGTATTCATTCTTGAACGTCACTGTGTGAGCCCTCGTGGCTAAACGCCTTTGCTTGGACTCAAGTGCGTGCCTTCTTATGAAGGGTGGGATTTGTTGGTCGGGCAGAAAGCTGAAGGAATTCGGTGGCACAATCCGATCGATTCGCAGTCGAGGAGAATACTGCGATCTGGAGGTGAAATCCCGTAGATCCTGTGCTTTAATATGACCGTCGGCTTGTCTTGTTCATCGCGCAGATCAGAATCGCAATCAGACTGATCATGATTGAGCGCTCAAAGGAACGGCTGGAGCGGTCATGTTCTTCACATAATGTCTACGAATCGATAGGTCGAGTGTTTCCACTGTCACTGTTTCCAACTGATCGTATGTCAGCTGACGCCATCACGCATTCACCCCTCTCTTCCATTCTCCATCCGACATGGAGAAATCGAACTTGAATTTGAAATCAGTTCCTACAAGCAACAACATTGCATGAGAGGGTCCCTGAGTCCAAGTAGAGGCAAGCGAGAGACACGTACCGTAGTGCATCACCGTGAAATTGAAGAAGACGGCAAGCCACGAGACCATCTTGCTTTGCAAAGACCACCGATGACGTTCGAGTACGTACGCGAGATGCGTCAGGCCGGAAATGCGATACCGGTACCACATCACGAGGTTCATGGCAACCAGACTGAGT
>JAADXQ010000703.1:0-10035 GCA_023337915.1 Pythium angustatum | reverse complement strand
GTGCGGAGGCGTCGGTGGCGCCGGTGGCGCGTGACGCGGACGACGACGACGCCGAGAGCGAAGGCGTCGCGGTTGCTCCAGCACCGGCATTGTGTGCTGCGCCGAGTGACACGGACGTTGCAGCTGCGGACGACCAGTCGACGACGGACGTGAAGCCGCGCTCGCGTAGCCCCGTGGCCGAGGCAGTGGCAGGGATGTCCGCCGTCAAAGACGATGAGGAAGTCACGGGTGCTACGAGTGTCGAAGACGTGCACTCGCCCGAAGTGATCTGCATCGATAGTGATGAGAAGGACGATACGCAAGAAGAAGACGAGGAAGAAGACGACGGTGACGACGCGACGGCGACGAGCGGGACGAGCATGGCTGACGACAACGACGCTGCCGTCGCGAGCGGACGCGCGACGCTTCAGCGACGCAAGAAGAGCACGCGCGTGCTCGGGTTCTCCCACCACAAGCACCGCGGCGCCCACACCAAGCCGAAGCGCCAGAGCCTCGCGATTGTGGCGGACGTGCCACCGGCAACGTCTGCCGATGGGAACCAAGAGCTCTTGACCGCAGCGGCAGTGCCGTCGTCGACACGTGTGCGGCGTCAGCAGTCGGGCGGTACTGATGCCACGGCATCTCGCGCGGCCGCTGCCTACGCAGGGCAGCCGACCGCAAGCTCGGACATGGTCACGTGGGACTGGGACTCGTGTCGCCTCTACTACGACCCGCCCACACAGAGCCACATGGACGATCTTGCGAGCGTGCGGCGCGAGTCGGCGCGGTTCGTCTCGGCCAATAGCCACGTGCTTGGCTCGATCCGCCGACTGGAACACGATGACGCGTACTTGGTCAGTATGAACGCCGATGTCCGTGACGACGACGTCGACCACTTGCGTGTGCGTGCGACGCGCCGCGGTCGGTCGTTTCGAGACGCGTGGGAAGAAGAAGACTTTCTCGCCAGCCAGCAGCGGCCGTCACGAGCCGGGAAGAAGCGCCCGTTTGCTGGGTGTGAAGCGATCACGAGCTACCGGGAGCTCGTGCGCGGCTACGACGACGAGCTGTTCGCGTCGTACATGACGCTGCTCGAAGCTCGTGTGGGACAAGCGAGCCCGCCACGCGCCACGCCCGACGCAAACGGAATGTCCGACCACGCACAACGAATAGAAGACGCCTCGCCTGCTCGACGAATGAAAAGCGCCAAGCGGCCACGACCGGCCGAGAAAGACACGCTGCCGGCGGTTCCAGTCCAGTATCTCCACCCGGCATCGTTTGGAGCTTGGAAACTGAAAGGCAAAGACACACCGCGATTTGATTCGCTGCATCCGGCTGCGATCCGCTCGGAAAAGACCCCTCTGCGCTGGGCACAAGAGCTGGCACGAGCACAAGGCCAAACTCAGGAAGAGCCATCGAGCCCGGGCCTTCGACGCAGTGGGCGTCATGAGAGAAAGCTTGATGATGGTGTTGCTGCCGAAGTCGATCTCGAGGATGAAGAAGAAGAAAAACCCGCTCTTGAAGACGAGAGCAAGCGCGATGAGGCGATCGAGCTCCCGAGCTTTGGCGTTGTGGTCGAGGAAGATGAAGTCTCGTGCGAGATCACCAATTCGTTGGGGCGATTGGTGGAGTTGTCGGCACTCAACTGGCGTCGCTCACAAACGGTCTACGACCGTGCAGTGAGTTACATTGAAGTAGTGCCACTGCTCCAGGCCGAAGAAGCGTCGAAACAGCGGCTGGAGCTTCTCTACAAGACGCTGTATCCTCCGAACGACGACTTTGACGATCCCAACGCGGAATTGGAACGTGAGCTCAAGTTTCGGCGTCGCCCTCGCGATCTGCTGGCTTTCGCCACGACATCCATCTCGAGTTCGACCGAGTGGCTGGCGATCTGCGGGTCTGTCGAGTACGCATTACGCCTGAAGCGTGGCGACCCGATCGACGTGCTGGACCGCAACGGATGTTGGAACGACGGCGTCGTGGTGAATCTCTATGCGGATGCAGGCGGCGAACTCAAGAATGTGCTCGTGAGTTTTGCATTGTGGGCAGGCGAGTCGACCGAGTGGGTGTCGGTCGTCGACGCGCGGATTCTGCCGCGGGGTGTCGCCGACGGCCGCGTCTCGTTCACATTGTCGCCCACGCGCGCACGCAAGCGACTCGTGCAACTCACGAAGCAGACGGCCGACGTGCTCCAAAGCACATTTCCGAATCGGCAGAATCGGCGGCTTGAAGGTATTCAGCCTCACGGCGTCGAGTCCCACGCGTCAGCGGATTCGGACAAAGCCGCCAGTAAGAGACAACGTCGACGCTAGGAAGCATACGCCCAGACCGGCGATCCGTGAGGTGGTGGGAGGTAACACAGACTTCAGTATGATGGTGGCGATGAACTCTCCCATGTCGATCCTCGTTGATGCTGTCATGATGGTAGTCACCTGACGTGTCGTATTTTTAGCGTCATCACTGGTCGATCTCATAGCACGCTATCCGATACGACAACTCGTCCCTCAAGTCCGTGACGCCTTTGAGACCGACGCCACCACACGAGCAGACCTCCATGGCGCTCCAGCGCAAGAACTTTCGTTGCCCGCGCGATGGGCTCTCCATGTCTCCACTGAAAAGTAATCCGCTGACCAGCACCAGCACGGCCGGTGTCGTCATTTCCCATGCAGAGCTCCCGCCAAGACAGCGCAAGCGCGTACAAGTAGGCTCAACGAACCTCTTCCGAAACGCTTCGACGCCAGAGCTGCCGTCAGTGTCGGCGTCCGTGTCGTCGGCGCCGGCACCAGCAGCTGTCTCGTCGCCGGACAAGACGTCCAACTCCAGCACATCAACTGACGTCTCGTCGGCTACGCATCGCATCTGTGAGACCAACCTCGCCCTCATCAAGTCGTCCATGCACGACACGCTGTCGCGTCGGCATTCAGCGGCAACTGCGTCTCCAGGGCTCGTCGTGCTCAGCGAGAAGCGACGACTAAAGGAACTCACAAAGCACGTGCCGCTAGACTCGCGTGGACCCCATGATCCAGACAACAATAGTCGTACTCCACTCGGGCTGTCCAGCGCCACGCGCGATCACCGTCCCGACGTCAGCAACAACAACGACAACGACGACAACATGCAAACAGGGCCACGCTCGATGAGTACTAGCGCGTCTAGATCGACGGTCGAGCGCGCGTTCTTCCTCGAGACGCGCAAGACTCTCTTCAACGCTTTTGTCGATCGCTACGGCTCGGTGCGTGCCGTGTTCAAGGCCTTTGATCGCGACGCGAACGGACGCATCTCGTATCAGCGGTTTGTCGACATGGTGGACGCGTCACAAGTCGGACTGTCGCCGTCGGACGTCCAGCGCGTGTTCCGCCACGTCGACACGAACGGCGACAACAGCATCGAGTACCACGAGTTCTCCCAAATGTTCACGGCGAGCGAGTACGTCGAGCACGCGAGCGCGTACTCACCGTCCAAAGCACACGGCGCAGCGGTCGACCCGACCAACTCGCTCTCGCTCAAGTTCCGCGCACCGCTCGATTTGTCGCCACGCTCGCGCGAGCGCATGAAAGAATTGCGACTCAAAGTAAACGGCGAGCTCCTGCACAAGCACGGGCGCGACGTGAGTGTGTACGGCGGCAAGACGGGCAAGACGGAGAATTTGCTGGTCTATGCGTTCAAGCAAGTCGACACGGACAACGACGGGTTCCTCTCGTACGGCCAAGTCAAGCGCGCGCTCGGCAAAGACGTGCTGCAGCTCGCGATCGATGCGGCCGAGATGGACGAGATGGTCCGCATGATCGACCGCAACGCCGACGAGCTCATCAGCATGAAGGAGTTTGTCCAGTACTTTGGCGCCGGTGAGCGCGAGCTCCCGACCGATCTCATTGACAATGCGCGACGCAAAGAGCTCGCGGCGCTCCATGTCAAGGCCACGGCGCCGCTCACGCCACGGCACGAGGTCGACCCCGCGTTCTTTGCAAGGCGTGAAGCCGCAGCGGCCGCGGCGGCGGCGCGGGCGCTGGACGCGTCGTTGGCGCTCGGGTCGCTCGACGTCTCCAGCGGCTGCCTGCAAGAGAACTTGGCCCAGCGCGTCGCAACGTCGCCCGTGTTTCGTCGCCCGCCGCCATCGCAGTCCAAGTCGCGGTCGCTCACAACGTCCCAGTCCATGCCGTCGCTCGCACGACCGGTCACGAGCACCACGAGCACGATGCTAACGAAGAGCGACTTGGGACCGACGCTGCATCCGCTCGTCGCTGTCTCCCAAGACCGCCACGCGTACTGGCGCGAGCAGCGCACCGACTGGACGCGCGTCGGCGTCGGCGGCGACGGCGTCCGCACCGACGCGGCGCTGTTTGGCGATCCACACGAGCGCTTCGAGACCACGGCCGCGCGTGCGTTTAGTCCCATGCGACGTGGCGTCCACAGCGGCGACGTCTGTCGCGACGAGCCGTCGACAAGCGAGCGTGAAGCCCATGCGCGTGCGGTGCGGCGGCAGGCCAAGCACGCGCACACGCAAGCGCTGGTGACGAGTATGGAGGCAGCGCGTGCGCAGCAGCAGCGGGTGAGCGAGTGGACGCAGCGAGCGAAAGTGCGACGCGATGCCGAGCGACGGTACACGTACGTCGATGCGATCCACGACGCCGAGCAGCGCGTAGCGATGCGCGAGCAGCAGATGGCCAAGCGCCACGGCGGCGCGCGGTTCCATCGCATGTGGGCCGGCAGTGCCGACTCGCAGTTCAACAACACACACGTCACAGGCGGCACGGAGGCAGCGGAGACACATATCAACCAATAGGAGGTGTTAGAGCGACATATATCAGCCAATGAGAGAGTCGAACGGTCGACCAGCAGCTCCAAAGGTGCATTGTACTAAGTAATTGTTCCATGGGCTATCGCCGTGCTGTGCTTGCCGACGTCGGCGCCGCCGCTGCGTGCCAGCCCGTGCACGTCCAAGGCGTGTGCGTGTGGCGCGAGAGCGTCGGCACCCAACTACTGCGGCTCGAAATCGGTGGGTATTAGTACTCGTCCTCGTCACACACGCCTGCTACTACTCCGGAGGGAGTGGAGTAGTCGCCTGCGTCCGAGCTCCTGTCTGATTCATGGTGCTGTGGCTCGAGCAGACGACGGCACAGGCGTCGCGCTGGTGCAAGTGCGCGGCGAGGCCGCAGCGATGGAGTTAAAGGACCTGCAGGCAGGCGCCATGGTGCGTGAATGACCTGGATGGAGAGACAGCACGGTCGTCCTGTCCGCGTGATGCTCAACTGTGTCCACTGACACACTAGGTCAAGGCACTGGGCGGTGTGCAGACCGCGCCGCTGTTTGCGTCGGGTCGCTCGTGGGCGCGCTGGATCGACGCGACGAGCGTGAGCGTCGTCGACGATCCGAACGCCGAGAGTCTCCACGTGCTTGAGACGCTTTTGCTGTACGTACGACCTGAGCGACTGTACACGTGTGAGGTCTCACTCACGCTGGTGTTGATACTACGTAGCCACCAAACCGTGTACGTTCACCAGCCGTGGCCGTCGCAGCCGTCATCCCAGACAGAACTAGCAGTCTCGATTCCGTTGTTGCCGCTGCCCTGTGACGCAGCGGCGGACGCCCATGCGCCGAGCGTCGGCGAGAAACGCAAGTACGTGGACGTCGTCCCCCAGCATCCGCCATCTACACCACACAAAGCGCCTCCACGTCCCACGCATCAGCACCATCCGCAACAGCAACAGCCACCGACGCCGTCACCGTCACCGTCGCCGTCGCTGCTGGAGATGCACGGGACCCAGCGACGCTATGTGGAACGCCAGCCATCGGCGACGGCGACAAATAGCGCAGGCGTCCCGCCGGCCGAGTACCAGTTTCACGTCTCGGGCGCCGACCTCAAGCTCATTGCGACCGGCGCCAAGACGCTCGAAATGCGGTACGTCCTACTACTTTTATACTACTACTACTACGATGGTTGCACTAATACGGATCCTTGTGTCGCAGCCTCAACAACCCACCGTACTCGATCATCCGCGCCCGCGACCGACTCAAGTTCAACGGCAAACTTGTCACGACCGTCACGGCCGTGCGCAAGTACGCTGAGCTCCGCTCGGCGCTCGAGATGGAGCCGCTGGCGTCGCTCCTCCCGCCGGCAGCACCGGGGGCACCCGGCGTGAGTATCAACGGCGCCGTGCGACGGCTGCGGCAGTTCATTAGCGAGACCGAAGAAGCGCGTCACGGCGTCGCCGTCTTTGAGTTTGCCATGCCGCCCGGTGCAGCTACGGCAGCGCGGACGCCCGAGCAATGGAGCCGTACGTACTGGCTGTGTCTCGTAGTGTGGGCGGCTCCTCATCCTTGTTTGCTCACGCTGTCGCTTCGGATACAACAGAGCTCGTATTCGAGTTTGTGGGCTCGAAAGGCAGCGCTGGCTGCTCGCTGCGCGATCTTCAGTTTGCGTTTCCGGCGCTTCCAGTCGACACGATCGAAGCGCTGCTCACAGACGTACGTACTGTCTTGGCGATGTGAACGCATGGTCGATTGAGACGGTACTGACGGACGGACTTTGGTCTCGTGCTCTGTGTGGATGGGTCAGTTGCAAATGGATGCGGTCGTGTACCTCGCCAAGGGCGTCTATCGACTGGTCTGATGGTGGCGGGAAGCAGTAATAAATTATGTCGAAAGCCATGCGAGCGAGAGAGAGAGGGGGGATCCTCCACCTCACTAAATACCTGGTCGCTGCGCGAGCCACTCGTGGGTCTTGGCCTGCGCGAGCGTCATGCGGTCCGCTGGATTGCGTTTCAGTAGACTCGTGATGAACGCCTTGGCGGTCGCCGACACGACCGGCTCGCTAGGGAAGCGGAACTCGACGTGCTCGATGCGTTTGTACATGTCCATTTGGTTGTCGGCGTGGAACGGCGTCGCGCCAAAGAGGAACTCGTACGCGAGCACGCCGACGCTCCAGACGTCCACGCGGTGGTCGTACTCTTGGGACAGCAGCACCTCAGGGCTCAAGTAGTCGGGCGTGCCGCAGAACGTTCTCCGCTTCGCAAACTCCTGCGGCGCGTGGACCGACCAGCCAAAGTCGGCGAGCTTGATCGTGTGGTTGGGCCCCATGAGCAAGTTCTCGGGCTACAGACGACAAGAGAGATACTAAAGGATGAGTGATCTTGTCGAACATAACTCAGCACGTGTGTGACACCTCACCTTGATGTCACGATGGATCACGTGGCAGCCGTGGAGGTACTCGAGTGCGTCGACGACTTGTGCAATGTAGTGGGCCGCAAACGCCTCGGAGAAGAAACGTTGTTTGCTCAGGAGTTTGTAGAGCTCGCCGTGGGACGCAAACTCGAGAATCAAGTAGACACACGAGTCGTCGTAAAAGTACCCAAAGAGACGAAGCAGGTTCGGGTGCAGCAGGCGCTGCTGGATCTCGACTTCGCGCTGGAGATTCTTGAGACCGCCTTCGAGTATCAGCGGCGACTTGTACAAAACCTACAGCACCATCAGTCAGCGACACAGACCACGCTCCAGACCCATGGACCGCACCTACCTTGAGCGCGACGCTGACGCCCGAGTGCTTCTCTTTGGCGAGGTACACGTTCCCAAACTTTCCTTTGCCGAGGTTCTTGGTCACGACAAAGTCGTCCATCTCCCAGTTCCGTCGTTGCTCTAGTCGCTCCTCAAGTGTCGCGGTCGGGCGCGTGTCGTCGAGCGACTTGCGGCCGGTTGTTTCGCCCATGGACGTCCGTCGAGGTGGACCGAGACCGCCGCTGCTGCTGCTGCTGCTACTGCCCGACGCCAGCACGCGCATCGCGACGCGCTGTGGAAGCCCCGAGCGTGACAGTGCCACCGACGAAGCGGCCTCGCTGGTCGGTGTACTGGACACAGGCGTCGTGTCCGAAAGAGGTGCCACCAGCAGCGGCCGTGGCAGCACTGGCTCTTGTGGTTTGTCGACAGCGTGACCGACACCGCCAAACTCCCTGACATCGGCGTCGTCGTCGTCGTCGCTTGCGACGTCGCCGTGGAGCACGCGCAATGGGCCTGACACGGCACCGAACGACAGCGTCGTCCGCACGCTGCGGACGTCGGCGTCGGTTTCTCCTTCGTCAAACATTCTCCTGAGGTCGTCGTCGTCGTCGTCGTCGGCTGCGTGGCTCGTGGCTTCCTGTGGTGCACGCACTGATGCTGACACGGACACGGGCATTGATGCTGGCATTGATGCTGGCATTGACGATGGCACGGGCAGTGACACGGCCATGGCACGCAGCGGCTGGCCGACCACGCGCTTCTTGCGCGGCGAGGGGCCAAAGCCGCCATCCGACTCGTCGCTGTCTTCCATGCGCGCGAACGACGAACCGGCTGCCACTGCCACGGCTGTCAAAGACGCGGTCGTGACATCCTGGTCGCCGTCGTACACTGTCGCGTTCTCCGTGTCACCGGCACTACTGTCGGCCTTGGGCGGTGTCAGCCTCGTCGGTGTCAGTACGCGCTTGGCACCGCCCGCGAGCGCTGGCACATTCGACGGACTTGGAAGAATGAAACTCGTGCGACGTTTTTCTTTACGTGGCGGTTTCTCCGCCGATTCCTCTGTCGCTTGCTCGCTTCGTGTGGCACTGTCGAGACTCGTGTGGCGGCTGCCACTGCCACTGCCACTGCCACTGCCACTGCCACTGTCGCCCGACGCGCGGCGGCTGTCGGTGCTGCCACGGTCAGTCAGCGTTCGCCGGACCGTGACCGTCGTCGTCGCCGTTGACATCGTCGTCGTCCGTGCGGTCGTTGCCTGCCTGACAGTCGTGTCACTGACAGCACTCGCGCCGCGACTGGAACAAGACAAACACCGTCAGTTCAGCATCCCCACACATATCCATACGCGACACATGCAGTCGACCGATCGTACCCGCTGCCACTGCCACTGCCACTACTGCCACTGCCACTACTGCTGCCACTGCCACTGCGTTTGGACGGCGCCGTCACGACGCGGCGTTGGACCGCGACGGTCGTGGTCTCCACGGGCCGCTTCTCCCGAAGACGCTCTTGGCGCCAGAGCTCCAGCTGCGCACGCCGGTTCTCGGCCATCGAGAGAGAGAGGGAGAGATACGGAGAGAGAGAGCGTCGGCCGAAAGTAGTAATACCGAGCGCACACGAGACGCGAGCGGCGCACGCGGTCGTTGGAGGTGTCGTGGTTCAAACCGTACAGAATACGGCGATGGCGAAATGGGCGCGAAAACAGCGATAGCGGGGAACATTTGTGACTTCCTGGTCGCCATTTGATTCCATGGGTCAAAATTGGAAACATGTTTTAGCGTCGTTGAATCAAACGTAAATCGATTTAGACATCATCTGAGTCTGAGACGGAATCGCATCAGAGTTGACGAAAATGGCTACACTCGACAGGCAGCCAGCAATCTAGAGCTTGGCCGTGCCGCTCACGGCCGCGCGGATCGGCAGCAGCAGCTCATGCAGCGCCGTCTTGTCGCTCATCGCGTTCACTGGATCGTGCTGCGCCGACTCGTAGAGAGCTTCGTACACGTTGCCGTCGGCGCGACCGAGCGTCGAGTTGAGCGTGTGGTCGGAAAAGTTGAACGCGTCGACGAGCACGACCGCGTGCGGACGCAGTTGCGGCAGCAGCGCTTCGATCGACGCACGCACACGCGCGAGGTCGGTCGGGACCATCGCGCCGCTCTCCATGAACTCACCGGCGTCGAGCTCGAGCTGCGAGAGCGCAAACAAGTGGCAGAGCAGACGCACGACGTCGAGCGGCTGCGTCGACGAGAGGCGCTCCGTGCTGAACGTCTGCGGCGACGCGACGGCCGCGACAAAGCTGTTGACCAGCACGAGCTTGGCGTAGGCCATCGAGAGCTTGTAGCACGCGATCGAGTTGTTCTGGACACCACCGGCGGCCGAGCGCGACTGGGCAACGCGGCGCTCGAGGTCGCGCAGCATGTAGAGGAAGCGCTGCTCGTAGGCCGCAACGTAGTGCTGCGGCTCGAGCCACTGCGCTTGGGTGCGCTGCGGCGGCGCCGTGGTCGTCGGTTTGTCAACGTTCGCGAGGAACGCCATGGCGTCTGGGAGCGGCGCGCCCGAGCGGAAGTCGGC
>JAADXQ010000702.1:0-10041 GCA_023337915.1 Pythium angustatum | reverse complement strand
GGATGAGCGAGGTGGGCGACTCAGTCGTATCGTACGGTAGACATTGCACAGCGCCACATGCGTGAGCTGCTCGAGCGCGACTTTAACAACCTCAAGCAGGACATCCGCATGCTCGAAAAGATCGATTTTGACAAGATCCGCATGGAGATTGCCGACCTCGAAAAGAAGTTTTTGCTCCAGAAACAGGCCGAGGACGAGACGCTCAACGACCTGCGGCTGTCGATGGAGAAGGTCGAGAAGCGCATGCTCCAGTACGCGGTCGGTTTCGCCGGTACGATCATGGCCGTCGGTGCCGCGCTCATGCGGTTGGTCATGTAGACACGGCGATAGATGCGCAGAATACTAGTTCAACATGGTTTTTTGGGTTCAACGGCGTACAGTACTAGCAGACGGGAGCTGGCAAGCATGTCTAGGTCGTGTGGTCACGACGAGCGTTTGCAAGATCCACGCGCGACGTCGCCTGCGTGAGCTGCTTGGAGCTGCCAAGGATACTGCTCAGCAGACTTCCGCCGCCGCGACCGGAGTGGGCTCCGCTGCTGCTCCTACTAGCGTCCGCGCTCGAACCGTCTCGACTTCCGCTTCGAACGAGCTGCACAATGCGACCGGACCCGGTACCGACAGACGTCCTTGGTCCGTTAGAAGAAGCGCGCTCGCTCGCGCGTTCGCGGAGTGCACGTAAGCGTGCTTGTCGATCCACATGCTTTTGCTCGGCAGAACGTTCCTGCTCGCGCACGCCTCCTGGTCGTTCGTCACGTGAAGACTCCTGTGCGTCTGGTCTTGAATGTCTGGTCGAGTCGGCGAGGTGGTGCGAGGGCGGAACTGGTACTTGATGACGGTCTGCGTCCTGTCTACGAGGCGCCGATGAAGGCCGCTCACGACTTCGACTTCGCCCTCGGCCACCATCTTGGCGATGTGTTGACGACGGGCGATCACGAGATTCGGAGAGAGGCCTCTCAGTTCTGCTTGAAGACGATGGTCGTTCACGACTTGCAGAGGGAGGACGATCACGATCAATAGATGGTGGCCGCTCACGATTGCCAGACGATGGGCGATCACGACTTGCTGACGATGGGCGATCACGACTCGCTGACGATAGTCGATCACGGCTGCGACTACGACTACGTCGGCGGTCATCTCGTGTGGCACGGAAACTCTTTATGGGCTCCAGGTCTCGCGCCAGCACAGGTGCTGGTCGCTTTAGTCCGCTTTCGCGCCGATCAATGCTCGGTCGGTCGCCGACGCTGCGACTAGCAGACTTCGACTCGACGCTTGGCGACGGACGTGTAGAGGGACTGACGCTGGACGAGCTAGTGGAGTGATCAGGCGGCTGAGCACTACCAGCGGAGCGTCTTGAAGGTAACTCAGTGCTCCGTGGTGATTCCTCAGACTTCTTTAACTCGGTCTGGTCCACGCGGATTTTCTTCTCTACTGGCTGCGACGCAGGCAAAGCCTCATGATCTCGCTTGGATCTTGCCACGTCTTGCCCCGTGGGTCCAGCGAGTGATTCTTTTGATGTACCATCTCGTTGATCTGGCTTGTCACCATCAGATGCGTCGCCTTTGGATTTCATCGCGATGCCATCGCTTGTCTTCGACTTCGTGTCTGTCTTCGTCTCACTTTCGGCCGTTGTCGCATCTGCCTGTGGTGCTGCGACGGACGGCGCCCTACTTACAAGCTTTGCATGCATCTCTTTAAAATGTGCCTTCAGATTTCGCTCATCCCGATCAAGCTCTTCCTTCACCCCGGCGAATCCCTTTGATGCTCGTGCTTGAATTACCAACTTTCGCTCTTGTGCACTTCGAACAAGAGCATTCCACGTCTCGTCCCGACGAAGTGTGCGCACACTACCAACAACAAACAGGCAGAACTTGGCACGAGTGATGGCGACGTTCAGGCGTCGTGTGTCCTTCAAGAAACCAATGCCGCCTCGTTCAGAGGCACGTACGCAAGAGAAGATGATCACGTCTTTCTCACGACCTTGGAACCCGTCAACGGTGTTCACCTCGATCGATAGTGAGACCGGGAGTTTCGAGCACGAGTTGATTTCCTTTCTGATCGTCCCGACTTGCTCTCGGTAAGGAGACACGAAGCCCACGGACCATTTCTTCGCTCGCAAATCGGGACAAATCTCAAAGAGGGAGGCGCAGAGGTCAACACAAAAACCTGCTTCAGCCCGGTTGTACTTGGATCCGTTCGAGTCGCTTTCCTTGGTGTCGATCAAGTCGTAGAGAAGGAAGGGTTGGAAGTAAGGCTTCTTGTATAGGTCGCCACACGATCGATTGACTCCCTCCATGACTGTCGGACCGTCTGAGAGCATTCCGCCGTAAAATTGTTTCGACGGGAACTCGCGCAGGAAAGGATGCATCCGATACTGCACTTGAAGCATCGACGGTGCGACGCCACTATCAGCAATTCTCTCAAACAGCGATCGATTAAACAGAGCGTTTGCAGCCGCAACACTCTTGACAGTCGCTGGTAACTGCTTCGGATCGCCGACGAGGACTGCACGCGCCACACGTTCTCTGATTGGGATCAAGGTACTCAATTCCACTGCTTGTGCCGCTTCATCCACAATGAGCGCATCAAACCCACGCTGAAGCCCATCAAATTGACCACTACCCGCCTTTGAAAGTGTGCATGCAATGATGCTGGCGGATGACAATATCGCTGCTGTCATCTTGGCTTCCAGAGCAGACACTTCGTCTCGCAGACGACGTATTTGACCTTTCACTTGTGTCAAGTTTGCATGCGTCTTCGCCAGACCTCGCCGCGCAGTTCGTTGTGCGTCTTTGTCTTCGCCTTCTGCTGGTTTCTCTTCCTGCTTCTTATCGTAAAAATCTTTGATCGAGCCACGTAACGTCCGTTCTTGATCTTGCAAGTTGCGCAACTCGATCGTCTTTGGGTGGACGGATAGCTCATGCTTGATAATGTGAGGCAGACAGACCGCTTTGACAGCGTCCGGGGCATCTTCTCCTGGGTTTCCCAATCGGACAATCGAAATTGCGTTCGTGTTTGCGTCGGGATGGACACTTGGAGCGCGAACTTGAGTTTCCTTGCCGTTCCTGTCGAGCAATCCATGTGTCACGATACGCAAGACGAGCTCGTCAACAGCACCGTTCGATGGGGCACATAGTAAGACGTTGGACGAACTTGACGAAGCTTCTCTTGATCGCATGGAAAGCACCGACGGGCCAAGCAGTGTCCTACGGACGAGCGCAGCTGATGAAGGTTTGCTGCCATTCATTTTGTTTTCCAGTCGAGAACGCGCATTGCCTGTGCTTCTGAGTGCCTGGATCGCAGTCAGCTTGTGCGTTGGTCCATCATCTGAGTGGCGTAATATGCGAGATGACGCGGCGGTGCCACTCAGCGAGAAAGTCGCATTTCCCGTTCTGCCTTGCTTCGCGGCAATTTCTCGAACGAGATCAAACTTGCTGAACCCGCCAACTGCTCCTGGTTCCGTCATTGGCGACTCCTTAGGCTTCTCCACCGCTGCACTCTCTGCGATCCTTGCCGATTGTGGTATCACGGCGGCTGGCGGGATTTTGAGAGTTAAGAATCCACTCAATAGCCCCATAATTGTCTTCGTCTTGCCCGTTCCCGGGGGACCTTGTAGCAGGCTGATGGCTGAAGTGTAGTTGTTGAGCACGCTGTGGATCGATTGCAGCTGAGACTTGTTGTACTGGCCTTTGATCGTATCCCACAACTCAGCTGACACATACCGCGGAGCTACATCCAAGGCATCTTTCTTGTTCAGGAGTGCACTCCATTTCTCTCTGAGCATGCTGGATAGGTCCTTGATCTCGGCGTTGTCGTGCTTGCGAAGCTTGTTGACGGTTTTGGCGATGGTCGTGGATCTTATCTCCGTCAAGGTCAACTCCATCGTATCCAGCCGTTTGAGGAGTTTCAAGATCTTGCGATCGACGCCGGATTGTCCACTTTTTTGGGCTCGCAGCTCGTCCACAGCAGTCGTGATCTTCAGCAGCTCGGTCTGCGTCGTCTCGTACATGTTTGGCGTCAAGATGGTTGTTCTGAAGTGTTCAGGGAACATGTCCACTGATCGCAGTGCAATGTATTCGCGCGATGATGTCACAAGATTGCTTAGCGTTGTCACACGCCACTCTGTGTCCGCGATGGCATTTGCCGTCAGTGCTTCCATCTGAAACGTAGGTATTTCAGAGGTGACGCTCTCAAGCTCGCCGTCGTTCAGAAACATGATCCGCACTAGTTCTTGATCATCCTTCTGCGGGCCTTCTTTGCCGCCTTGGCCTCCAGACGCACCCGCGCTGTTGGAGCGACCTTGACGACGTTTCCCTTTGTCGTTTTCGCTGACAATGACGACACCGATAAAGTCCATGTTTCCAGCATTCTGGCGATTCCCCACCGACTGAAGCAGGACAACGTCGTAATTCCGAAAAAGCTTCTGGTGCCAGAAGAATTTGTTGCCCGGGCGAGATTTGTCTGCTGAGCCGGCGTTACCCTCCACAACACTGAAGTTTAAGCAACGCATTCCCTCGCGTGTCTTCTCCGACTCGTACCGGAGTAAGTGACCGGACTTTCCGCTGGAGAAATAGCATCGTCGTAAGCCTTCTTGAACTTCGTTGTGGCACTCTTCGAGCAGTAGTGGGAGAAAAGCATTGGCATACTCCGAGCTTTTACTGAATGTAAGCGATGGAGGTAACAGTTCACGATCATTTCGCTCAGTCTGGAATTCCTTCGTCAGGAGAGCAGGTATGCAAACTTGGAGTAGGTGGCGAAAGAAGGGCGCCAGCGGCGAGTTCGGGATTGCCTTTTGTGTGTTCTTGATCTTGAAGAACAGTGGCGCAAGGTTTGTCGAGTCTTCCTCCTCCTCCTCTTCTTCTTCGTCTTCTTCCGCAGGCTTCGCACCACTTTCACCAGCACGACCAGACTCGTGCATACTTCTTCGGGCACCTGGGCGTGTCTGCTCCATACCTTTCACGACTTGGGAGATATCGAAAGGTTTCGTTCGTGAATCTGTTGCCGCACTTGATCGCTTCGTCGGCGTAGTTCGCGCAGTTGCAAAATCATCTTCATCGTAAAAACTGTGTGCCTTCTTCGATGATGCCTCAAAGATCGTACTTGCTGCACTTCGTGCAGCTGCAAGGCGAGCTTGCTCACGCGCAGCTCCCTTTGCACTCATAGGTCGATTGCCGCTAGTTAAACTGTCCGCCGACCGTTCTGCATCGTCGTTGCGAGCCGAAGCGCCTTGACGAGTCTTTCCACTACGGTCCTCAAGACCTAGTCGGGAACCCCGCTGTGCTTTGATTGGGCGTGGTGCAAAGAACCGAGTTGCTTTCGATACTTGGCGAAGCTTGTTCGCAACGCGCGCAAAGTCGGTTGACTTCCTCGATTTAATGTTTGCCGTAGTGGTTGACTTGATTGTCTCCAACGTACTGATTGCCGAGTCGTTGACGCGTGTCTGTCCTTCGACAAATCCTTCGAGTACGGTCATTAACAGTTCTGCGGCACGTGGCTTTTCAGCTTGGCCTCCAATACTCTCGACGCAGCGGACCAGCGGAGAAATCATGCCCTCGAAGCGCTTACTGGAGGCCAATGGCTTGTCTTCTTTCGAGAAGAATCTCCAAAATGTGTTGCCGAAGTCGAGACACTGAATCAGAACAGACTCTTCAATAGCCGCTGGTCGAGTTGAGCCGTACAAATCTGAAAGCAGCCGTGCCATGAAGTCACCCATCCGAACGGGGATCTTCTGGAGATTGACGGAGTTGGATGCTAGTGTGTCGTCCTGAGAGAGTTGATTTGCAGATTCACTTGATGCCTCCATTGCTTTCCTTAGATCATTACCGAGCATCTCGAACATCTTGGTCCACGTGAAAATCACTTTCTTCACAGTTGGTAACAGTACTGTCAAGGGGAAGTCGTGGAGTCGCCACCCTTGTAGCAGATTCAGAGCCCCTCTGAGATAAGCCTCAGTATTTCTGTGCACCACGACAAGCAGCGATTCCAGAGGAGGTGGAACACGATCTGGAGTGGCCTTGTTTGCGCCGGCGTTCGCGAGTAGACGTTTCATTTGTTGGTCAACTTGTGAGGTGGGGCTGAGAAGACACACTGTGAGGTGTTGCGCCACGATGGGAAATCGGATTGGATTCGTAAGTCCTTTGACAAACACTTCGCCGCATATGCGTTCAAGGTAGCCACCGCACACGAGAGATTCGAAATTCTTGAGCGTTGCCTTGAATTCCGTGAGTGCATCGCTGGGTTGTTGTTGCGCTTCAATCAAATTCAGGAGCTCCGCGACTCCACCAATACACTCAAACAGGGCTCCATGGACTGCGATCGGAATTGTTGCAATCACGTTCCACGAACAAAGTCGTTCAACCAGCCTTGTGACAATCGGTTTCTTTGGCAAGACTGACGATAGCGGTGTAGACCTGTCGCTGGACTTGATCAGTGTGTAGACGACTTCACGAGCAAGTGACAAGTGCTTCGAAAGCACCGTCGAGCACGAAGTTGCAACATGATCCACTAGCGCGACGACGTTTTCTGGATTGACAAGAAGCCGAAAGAGATGGCTGATCCACATCTGCTCAATATCTTCATATCCTGGCCCACACGGCCACCAAAAAGAGCTTTCGATCACCGACAGATCGACGAGGCTCATCTCGGGCAGTGCACCATCATCACGCTTCGTCTGTTCGCCCGCACCGGCTGAAGAAGGAGTCACCGATGTCAAACGAGGCTCGTAGCAGTCACAAATGATTGCAGACACTGTCTTCGACGCAGCGACGCACAGCACCTGATCGTTGAAGTGAGCGGGTCGATGGTCTTGATGGAGAAGCACCTTCAAGACGCGACTCCGAGCTTCGAAGTACAACAGTAGTTTTCGTTCATTTCGCTGGACACATGAAGCAATCGATAAGTGCGCTCACAAGTCAACCTGAAGAGTCAAACGCATTCGGCTTACCTCATTCGTAGATTTTACTGGGGGCCTCATAGATACCAGAAGCGGTGGAAGCAAATCGATGAGCTGCTTCGTCACGAATACGCGCCACGAGGGAAGGAGACAGTGCTGTAAGACGAGGTCGAGAACGACTTTGGGCGAGTGGACTGTATGGTTCCAATATCGATGACCCAAGCATCGCATCAGACTGCCATAACACTTGCAAATCTGGATTGATTGGTACACACACGAAGCAGTTAGAGCAACGAGCGTTTATCGAGCGGGCATTTAATCACTTACAACAAAGGTGATCTGCGGATTGGTTGTTGCCGGCTCAGCATCATTTAAATAATTGAAGACCAAATCAGGCAGGTTGTCAAATGACTCCAGAAGCGCTTCCAAGCTGTTCGCGTTCATCCGCTACAAATACAGGACCAATTTGTCACTCACAGGTTGTTCGGATCGAAATCACTTTTCATCGTACATACCTGCATGATGGTGTCCAGCGCAGCCCACAAGATCTGATTTGTCGGTGTCTTGACGCAGTTTGTTGCATCGAGAAACTGGACGAAAACAGAGGTACAAACAAGGGAACACGTTAGCCTCTGGGAAAGCAATCCGTTCAGTACTACCCACAGACTCACCATTGGCAACTCCTCCGTGCTCGGCAAATCCAGATTCAACAACGACGTGTTGAAGGATCCACTCTCCAAAATGTACATCCACTCGTCGAGAACTTTCATCCACGCTCGTCCATCGGAAGATTCTGTAGACATGTCCACGACGATTCCGTGCTTCCCCACCAACGACGTCGCCCACGCGCTGCAGCATTCAGGAACGAGGCGTCAGGCAAAGCCCACACAAATACGAACCGCTAGCATCGAGCTACTGCGTACCGAATGCCAGGATCAGGCGACACGAGCCACTGAAGAATACCAGGACAGCTGCGTAGAATCATGTCCTTGTCGATGGCAGCATCCTTGATCGGCTCCGGCGTGGCGCCCAACCACTTGGAGACCACGCGGATGATACGGAAGTCGGACCACAGCCGCCGATTTGTAAGGATTTCGTACAGCGCCGTGGAAATGTTCACGTTGAAAGTCGATTGGGATAGCGATGACGGACGAGGGACCACGGGTGCAAACACTGACTGAATGCGCTCGGCGTCGAGTTGCGAGACCTTGTGGAAAAACGCCTTGACAGAGGTCGGCGTGAACTCATTCTCCAGCTCAACACGGACACTTGGCATCGCAGAGTGGTAAATGTCGACGCTATGAGAGGCAAGACACGAGGATTTCAGTATTCCATCTTCTCGAACGGAAATGCGGAGAGGGAATGGCAATGCGTACCACTTGCTACAGAGCCCGAGCTGCTGCGCCATCTTGTCATAAAACATCCGCACGCTGTCCGGTCCCGGATGGAGTTCCAATATGCGCACCATGAACGTCATGAGCGTGGGGTACTTGCACCACCAGTGACCGTCGAACGAGCCCATGAGAAACTGGCCGACGCGCGAGTAGAGCCGCTGCTTCTCGAGCGCCGTCTGCTTGTCCGGTACGCGCTCGCATAGCTGGAAGATGTCCTCCTCCAGCACACGCACGAGCGATGCGGCACTCATGACGGTATCTCCTCTCAACTCGTAGGGAGACGGAGGAGGCGCCGTCGACCGCGTTTCCCTCAACGTGGTTTCCCTTTGAAGTTGGCGTTCGTGGACGGGATCGGGAAGATGTGTCTCGACCACGTGAGGGCAAGCGCGCCAAAATAAACGACAGGCATTTCCACCAATGGAGAATCGAGATTCACATAAGTTAACCGAATCCCCGACATAGTGACATTCGGCCGTTTTGGCGCCAGTTCTTGGTTTTAGCCAATCGAAACGGCAGAACGTCTCAGTATCGTAGCCACTGCGTGCGTGGTGTCGCGTGAACAGATCCGAAGAAACCATGGTGATGTCGCGGAAGCAGCGCACGCTGCTCCTACTCCTGCTGCCCCCGACGAGCGTCGCGTGCTTTATGCGGTATGTGCTGAGTGCGGATGGGATCGTCGCTACCATCTGTGGTGCGCTATCGTTCTTTGCGGTCTGCGACGGATGGTATTTCGTGCGGCTCGTGTGGTGGACGCTGTGCGAGACCGTCCACGATTGGATCCATCGCGGCGAGAAGCGCCACAACATCTTCACCGCTAGCGTCTTGCCCGGGCGCATTTGGCCTGTGGATGTGGATCGCAATGCGCATTGCAACAATGCGCGGTTCCTGCGCGAGTGCGGCTTCGCGCGACGAGACCTCTGGCATGTACGCAGCCTCACGTTCCGATTGGCACCTTGATGTGTGGCGGTTGGTCTGATCCTTCTATACTACTATTGTAGAACAACGGTGTTTGGCGATTGCTCAAGCTGACGCATGGCAACCTCGTCGTTGGTGCGCAAAGCGTGCGTTTTCGCCGTGAGCTGTCGCTGTGGCAGAAATATTCATTGGAGACCCGCCTGCTCTGCTGGGATGATCGCGCGTTCTACGTGGAGCATCGCTTCGTGACGGCAGACGAAGTTTCCAAAAAGCCGTTCGTGAATGCAATCGTTCTCGTGAAGAACAATGTGATTGGCAAACTTAAGCCAGCGATGCTCGTCGAGAAGCTACCAGGACTCGACAAGAACGAGAGCATCACTCCGCCCATACCGGAGGAAGTGCTCAGGTGGATCCAAAGCAACGACATATCCAGCAAGGCGCTGCGCACGGAGTCGAATTCATAGGGTATTGATCTAGCCATCCCCATTCCATAGAATTAATGTTCGGTTGAAGTCGGGTCTTTTTCAAAGCAGATCACAGAGCGTATCCCAGAGGGCTCATCGGACAGAGAGACCGCAGAGATTCAAGAGCTACAAATGTAGCTCGCCATGGAAGACTGGCTGATCGTGGACCGTCGGCTGCATGTTGCGGGTGCCCCTTGCAGTCCAGCGGCCACACAGAGGCGGGAGGGTTGGTTGACATGCAGGGTTTGGAAAAATACAATATAATATTGATTTCCTCAGATTCTGGGATCAATAAATTATTTCAATAAAATATTGATTTTTGTATTGATGGTTGCTGTTGTAAAAGACTCCAGAACACCCTATGCTGGACTGCATACTC
>JAADXQ010000701.1:0-10044 GCA_023337915.1 Pythium angustatum | reverse complement strand
ATTCAGAGAAGCGGACAGAGCGAGAGAGTCCAGAGACCGAGAGAGCGAGAGCGGGGACATCGAACGACCACGCGCCACCATGGAGGCCTTTTCCGTGGACGCCCAGCAAGAGATCACGCGTCTGCGCAATGAAGTCCACGCGAAGGACGAGACGCTCAACCAGCTCAAGCTCAAGACCAAGTCGTTTGTGGATAACCTGCGAACTGAACTCGCGGGGGAGAAGAAGAAAGTGGGTGACTTGGCGGAGCAGCTCAAGCGTGCCAAGGACACCGTCGGTGCTGGTGGTCCGTCCGGTTCGAGTGAAGAGGTAGAGCGCCTGAAGAAAGAGATCGCGACGATATCGGCCCACGAAAACGAGCTCAAAGTGCGCGCCAAGCAGTTTGCTGATGGCATGAAAGCTCAACTTCAGGTCGAAAAGGACAAGTCAGGCAAGCTGGAAAGAGAGCTGCAAGAGAAGAATGCAGCACTTGCGTCTGCCTCGGCCAAGGCAGCGAGTGCGAACGACCTTCTTGACGGTTTTGAAGATTCAAAGGCGGCGCAAAAAGATGAAGAAATTGCCTCCTTGAAAAGCCAGTTGTCCATCGCGCAGCGAGACTCGGTCAGTGCCACCGAACACCTTCGTCACACCGAGGAGAAGATGAAGCAACACATGCTGGAGCTCTCTCAGACGAAGCAAGCATTGGATACACTGAAGACCTCGAGTGACCAGCAGATTGCACGTTTGCAGGCAGAAGTACAGGAGGCGCGAACCCATGAGCACAACCTCGAAGAAGCGGTGCAATCTCAAGCGAGCGCGCAAGGAAGTGTGGAGAGTGCTTTCGCGCAGGAGCACAGCCAGCTTGAAGCCGCGCTCAACCGCACGCAAGAGCTGACGGACCAGTTGCAACAGTTCAAGATCGAGAATGAGCACTTGCAGAAGCAACTACAAGACAAGGACTTCCTGCTCGAGCAGATGGACTCGTACCGCGTGCGTGCCGACGAGAGTGAAGCAAGGGCCAACACTCTGCGTGGTGATCTTGCAACTCTGCATTCACAGCTGGCAGCTAAAGAGCAAGAAATGGGCCAAGCGTGCGCGAAGTGTGATGATCTCAAGCACGAGCTCTCCGAAATGGCTGCGCTGTACGAGAAAGTGAACATGGGTCGAAGTCAGAGCGACTCACAGCTGTGCGAGGCGCAAGCCGCTCTCACAACCCTACAAGGCGTCAAGCAAAATCTTGAATCTGTCCAAGGACGCATGGAGGAAGTTGCGAAGGAGAACATGCAGCTCAACGAGAAGATTTTCCAGAAAGAATCTGAGATCAACTCTTTCAAGAGTGATGTCAAGCGGCTGGCAGATGAGTTGGCACAGGTGAACCAGAAGGTGAATGCTTCGAAATCGGACAGCTTCAATCGGAAGCAGGTTGCTGACGCTCTTGAAGCAGAAAAGAAGAAGGCAGATGACGCTCTTCGTGAAGCTTTGACGAAGGTGGCTTCTCTAGAGAAGAAGAATCAAGAGCTTGCAGCTAACGTCCAGGCGGTAACGAAGGACAGCAACGAGAAGCGGCAGAAGGCTAAGGCGCTGGTCATCTCGCTCACGAATGAAAAACAAACGTTGGTCGACTCAAAAGCCGAGTTCCAGAAGGAAGTGGATCGCCTGAGGATGGAGCTGAACCAAAAGAACGTGGAGAACGAACGCCGACTGAAGCAGATGCAAGAAGAGAACCAGCAGCGTATGGCCCAAACTACCACAGCATCGCAGAGCTTGAACGATGAAGTCGCCACTCTAAAGCAGACACTCATGCTGGTTCAAGAGTCCGAGCGAAGTCAACAGCGGGCGAAGGAACTTGCCAATGCGAAACGCGAGGTCGAAGACTCGAACAAGAAACGCTTGGCCGCAAAGGCTGAGACACAGAAGCTGGCTGTGGAGCTCGAAGCTGTCCAGAAGAGCTTGAACCTGTTAGCCGATAGCGCGTCGACGTCTTGTACGACAAGCGTGAAGAAAATGAATCATCTCGAGGACCGCGTCAACGAGGCCCTGCAGATGCTTGAGAAGCGAGCCTCCGCGTCGGGTAAAAAGGGTTCATCTCCGATCTCCCATGGTGTTGAGATCGAAGACCTTCGTGCTGCAGAGTCAGCGCGTCCACTGTCACCTACGACAGGGGCCAAACGAGTGGAAGAGAACATCGCGCGGGTCACTGAGAAGGTGCGGTGCCATGCACATCCCTCTCTTGTCGTCCCGAATCGTGGAACTCATTCGTGGTGTTTTATGTTGTAGCTTGCCGTGATCGTTGAAGTCACCGAAAAGCTGTGCGATCTCTCGATCGAGCAGAACGACGTCAACCTAAAGGACGTTGTGGTGGACAAGTTTTCGCAACTCTTCACCCAATGCTTCTCCGAGAAGCTGCGAGCGGCCTACTCAAAAGTTGAAGACGTTGCAGAGAGTAGCGGGCTGGGGAGCGCCAAATCGTAGAAAACGGAAGAGTATCCCGAACGTATTCATATCTCGCCATATTTACAGATCACTCGCTCACTTCATCGCGAACAAAGAGTTGTATCCACATCCCATTGTGTGAACTCCGTTTGTCTAGGCTGTTTCGGCAACAGAGGTTTCTTCCGTGGCATCGTGGACCGATGGAGCAAGTGCCTCCTCACTCGCAACTTCCGCTGCAGGCGGAGGCATCGCAATCATCTCTGCCTTGACCATCGTGGTGCTGGTATCGGCTTCATGTCGGTCCTGCTCTCTGACAATGCGCTCGATTTGATCCACGTGCTCCGTCTCCTTTTCGTCCACGATCTCTTCTTCTGCGATCGGCGGCGTTCGCTCTCCCGTCGACGACGACTCTTCTTGCGACGGGAAGAGCTGGTCGTAGAAGGCAGCGCCCTTTGACTGGCACTTCTCCACAAGTACATGCATGAGCGCGTGGAAGCGCGCGCCGGCGAGAGCGCTGTTCTCATCATCTTTTTGTTCTGCGTCGGCCTTCTTGTTCTTCTCGTGGCTGTGAAGTAACACCGTAAGACGACGAATAATACTCTTCACATGCTCGACAATCTCTTCATGGGCCGACATAATGCTGCGGCGTTCCAATGCCGCGAGCATTTCTTCGTTTGGGACACCGTGGTTACCCCGCTGGCCAGGCTTCGTGAGCTCGATAAACGCGAGTAGCTGGTCCAAAAGCTCACCCCACACTGACGCGAAGCGGGGTAGCAGCAACAGTTGGTCGAGCTGTTCACAAGCAACCCACGAGATCATTTCGACGACCAAAATATGTGGGCGGAGGGCAAGTGGATCTTTAACGATGGATGGTCGCCGCCGTCGGCCCGACTGGCTTCTCTCTTTCACTGACGCTTCGCGGGAATCTGGGCTTCCGGGTTTCAAAGCCAGGCTCTGGGGCACGCTTCTATCGAAGAACAAGAACGAACCAGCGAGTCCACCATCTTCTGAGCTCAAGCGTCGTCGGTTGGTCTCTTGGTGTCGTGGCTTGCGATTCAATAGTTCTGAGCTGACGGTGAGCATCCCAGAACCGAGGACTTCAAGCCATGCGGCCCCTGTAAGTGAATCGCGGCTGCGCGTGGAGATGATCATCGAACGGAGAAACTCCAGTGACGAGATAGCCTTCTCGTTGACTGGGTAGGAAATCGTCTCTCCGTCTGTTGGATTGGACGATCTCAGCGCATGGCGACACAACAGCACCATTCCACCAATTTGACGGAGGCGTTCTTGCTCTTCAACTTCTGAATCCTGTTCGTGAAGCCGGTCAAAAAGCTGTGTGAGAAGCTGGAGTGGGCGACGCGGCGGCCATCGCAGATGAACAGATGCAGTTGACGGGTCGTATTCGTTCTGGAGGGCGAATAGAAGGGTCTTCGTGTACAGCTCTGTGAGGGTGAACGTCGTCTCGACTTCCGCAAGCCAAACCTCGCTAGCGATCAGCTTCTCGAGGAACGCAAACGCATGGATGGCAGCTTGGGGTTGCGCGGTAGCCCATCCAATCAAAGTGGACACAGTCATCCACTCACCACGTTCAAAGCGCACACTACGTAAGTCAATCGAATCGGCGACACGCTTGAGACCAGTAAAAATGAGAGTCAGGTAGGGTTGAAGGAGATCTTCATCGTCGGCACTCATGTCGACGAGTGAAGTCAGCATGCTCAGCAGCAATCCCAACGTCTTCTCCCTCCGGTCTTTCAGCACCAGACAAAGCAAACCTTCAATCGCCTTTCCCAGTGTATACGACGCGCAGTCGTATCCAATTCCGTTCACCACGACATTCTTCAAAAGGATTGGTCGGACGAGTGACGGCAACTTCATGTAATGCACTTCAAGAGCATCCCACAGCCCATCAACCCGATCAGCGATGGCGTCGCGTGGAAGAGCAGCGAGGATCCGGGAAAGTACATGTTCAAGTAGAACGCAACCAGCCGGACTAAGGAGGCGACTTTTTGTAGTCACGTGGCCGGATGCTTCGTCTGGTACGGTTGGCGACGGCCCACTTCCAGGGAAGGTTGATGTTCTTCGCTTGTTGGATGACGCACTTTTTGGAGTTCCAGAGAGCGCTTCGACGAGCTCGTCATGAATGGCTTTCACGATTTCTGATAGAGCTGGAGTTGGTAACACGGAGAGTTCTTCGATCAACTTTTCAACACGATAGGGCTGGAAAGTATGACGGATCCAACCGCTCGTGCCAAACCCGCTGTCGTGTTCTACACTCGAAGCCGCCCTTTTTGACTCGAACTTCAAGAGGAGATCGCTTGCATCAACGGCCATTTCGGCTGGATTCAGGATAAGTTGATCCATATCACCTCCACTGGTTATCACTTGAGATACGCGCGATCCGTTGGATGAGGGCGTGGTCGACGAAGACGCACTCGCACTTGTATCAAGAGCCGACATCAGCCATGCCACGCCACTAAAGAAGCTTGAACTGCTTTGAGTGCGCTCCACATCCTTCAGTCTCATTGCCTCACGGTGCTCCAGCTCTTCTCGGTTCGAGCGTACGAAATCGAGGAACTCAACGCACTCGTCGGCCGTAAGAAGAGTATCACTGGAACCAATTGGTCCGTGAAGAAACCGATTTGGAAGAGCCCCAAACTCGCGCAGCGCACTAATCGCGTGGAAGAAGTTCTTCCAGCCTTCCTTCTGGATTGAACGACCGCAGGTACCGACGATCTTTAGCATGGCCGCTGTCGCAACTGGAGCACTTTGATTGTGACAGTAGAGCGAGATGCCGTTCACTTTTCCGTTGTATGCGCTCGGATATACGTCAGAAGCAAATAGTCCGCTGAACTTGGCCACCGAGACGAACAGCTCGTTGAAGTCTTCGAGGAGGCCATGTGATGATGCCGTTGAAGCGCACAGTACGAACCCATTGCACGCAAGTTGAAGCATGCCTTTATCAGGTAAATACGTGTCTTCTGGCAGGCTGGTGCCACGCCCATCCGAAACTCCAAGGGATAGTTCAGAGAGGCCTCCGTGGGGACCGTTTGCCACGTCGACAAACTGTTGGAAAACGCTGGAAAACGCCTCCTTCAATTGTGTCAACACAATGTTGAAGATGTCTCGGTCATACTGGTGACCCGTATCGAATTGGTTGTGGTGGAGGTCTGCATCCTGGATGGTATTGCTCAGTTCTTCGTCCGTGCCGAAAGACGCCGATCGTAGTGAGGACGTTGATTTGACTTTTCTATTCTTGAAGTCTCGCCGGCGAGGAGAGTCTTCTTGCGTTGTGTAGCGCCGTGGTGAGTTGCTTCGACTCCCATTGTGTGCCGTCATTCGAGATGCAGCAGCTAATCTTGAAGATGAACGGTGTGTAACTAGTCGAGAACCTGAAGGATCGTTTTCCGCCTGGTAGAGAAGGTCTTTCCACCGATCCGTCGTAACTTCCCCGTGTTTGCTGTCATCCTCACGTGTCTTGATCTCTTCCTTGGCGATCGCTTCGTACAACTCGGTCATGAAGTCATCAGGCAAATCTCGGCTCTTCGACACTTCTTCGCCATAGTTCCGGTTGTTTTTCATGAAGTCTTCACGCTTCATCTTCTTCTCGGGACGAATATTCGGGTTATGCAGATCAGTATTGAGCATGATCAAGCTGAAAGACAGCAAGTATGCCACGTCCGGTGATGCCATGAGGAATCGATCGCGGCATTGTTCGTATACCTGGATCGAGAAGGTGTTTAGGATGCGATCAATCTGCTGCGCTTCACCTGGTAGTCGAAAGCTCGCCAAAAACATGCGAAGAGCTGCCACAATACTGTCACTCTCAAAGTTAAAAGAGCGCACGAAATGCTCCAGCACCTCGCGATGAAACTCGATGGTGTCTGCTTCATGGATATCTGACTTTTCAAAGTCCTTGACTTCCTTTCCCATAGCGCCAAGGTATGCACCCACTGCGACCTTGTTGAGACCAGGAGGCAGAGATCGTAGAAACGCAGCGAGGGACTTGGCATCGAGAGGTGTCGGAAGAAAGCGATTTTGCTGCAGATACTTGATTCCTGACAGGGGCTTTCGATTGAACTCTTGGATGCCGTGCTGGAAAAGCTTCTTGCGCTGACGCTTGGTGTGAAGTACTTCAGCCGTCGCACTATCTCCACCGTTGGCATACGGCTCATTCTCGACCGAATTTGTGCTTTGCGACCGTGAGTAGATGACGTATAGCGCGTTGAAAACTCCACGAAGCGCAAGTTCTCCAGCGGCTTGAGCCCAAAGGAAATGCACTTCATCGCTTGTCTCTTGACAAGCGTGATGTGTCTGGGTCACGACTCGCGACAGAAGCTCGAACAAATTGTGCGTGAGGTCTGATCGATTACCATCACAATCATAATTCACGTAGAGGTCTGGAAGGAGAGTCGGTTCCGCGAGGATGTCGACGAGACAGTCGAGGATCTCAAAAGAGATCGAAAACAACTTGTTGAGAGGCACGATCTCGCCGGTAAACTCTTCGCGCACGGCATCAACGTACATGAAACCGTTCGTGGCACCGTCTTGCTGGAGAGGAGGGGATCCCGAATCCAAGTTGTTTGGGAAGATTGGGTGCGCAAGATCCAAGTGGGCAATTGTCCAGTGCAGCGTGTGACAGAAAACTCCGTTGAATATGGCTTCAAGTTGCATCTTGAGCATCGAGCGTAGCTTGGTCCACAAGAGACGAATGATGCTGAGACATAAGACTGGGATTTTCAAGTCGGAGCTCGCCCCAAGTCGACCGTACCGCAGAATCGAACCGCAGAGATCGTCCTTGATGAACAACATCAGGGAGGAGGTGTGTGCAAACAGCTGTGCATCGCACGCCACCAGCACACGCTGAAGCAGCATGAATGACAGCAACACTTCTCGACGAGTGGGGAGTAGAGAACTGGATGACCCAGTTGAATGCACAGACCCAATGGTCGTTGAGCCACGAGGCTGGAGCTTCTGGCATAGGAAGCCGAGGATCTTGACGGCACAGGGCAACCCAAAGCTTGCGTCCATTGAAACAGGACCCATCCCAAACGACGACGACGGGTTAGCGTACACTGAGGCGCTCTTGAAGATGAACTCGATCGCTCGGTTTAGCACGCTTGTCGCAGACGCCCGCAGAGACAACGTGATGTGTGGCTACCCAAGCAGCACAAACCGTCCTGTTAGATGGCACGACCAGAAGTTCGTATTCAAGGCGGTCGTAGAGACGTACGTCATTGCGGTTGGCTCGGCTCAACGCGTAAAGTGCCTCAACAAGTTGCCACATTGCGTGGTCCGACAGCTTGTCAGCTGCGGGACACATGAGGACCGCCTGGAGCACATGGACGACCAGCACAAGCACGTGCTGATCGCTTTCTGCATTGGTTTCTTGGAAACGGCACTGGGCGACAGCATCGACGATATCCGCGAGCATGTCGGGGACACTCGCCACGTTCACGTGCCAGTCCCAACACTGCAAGAAGTGCTGCACGGCCTCGAGCGCTGCGCCCGTGAGCGTGCTGCTCGTGTGCTCATGACGAATGAGGTCGAGAAACGGTCGCAGCACGCTGCTCGGGTTCAACTCGACCAAGTCTAATGTACCCACATCGTTTTGCCCCCCTCGTTAGCGTCATTTTCCTGTGACGCTTCGCGCTGTGTTCACTGCTGTCACGCACCTTCACAACGTAACAGTCGCGCGCGCAGCAGCGCAAAGCTGTGGAAAATACCGCTTTGTGGCTCGTCCTGCATTCGGTCGCACAGACAGAGAGAGGAGGGGAATTGTCAGTCAGTCTGTCATGCCGTGTCCATTTCCCCTGCGTAACGTGGTCGCTACGGGGCCGTTTTCAGCGCAAAGACAACGTACCTGGTCGCTCTTTCCGCCTTGATGCACTAGTGCATATCCGTAGCGGCGCCTTGCGATGCTCAGCACGCTCTGGATCTCGCTCAGTAGCACGGATCGCACGGCCATGTCGGCCATGGTCGCTATCGCCGTGTTTTCCGTCGCCACGATGTGACGTGGAACAGCGGGAAAGCGAAAGCCCAAGGGAAACGGGTCTGTAGGTAGACCCGTTTGACGTTGACCCATCAACCCATGTGCCAAACAGAAACCCGTGAACAAATGTGTTTTGTACAGTCCCATGGCACTGTTTTAAACGCATTGGTGTGGAACACACGAAAACAACAGCTCCTGAAACTGGTTGGTCACCGAGCAACACCGTTTTGAGCACCAACGCCCCGCGTTACCCCAGTTCCGAACGTGCTGGCCGTTCGCCGACCGTGTGTCTCCGTGTGTGTGTCTCTCTATATGCTACAGTGCGGATGGAATGAAGATAGTTTATCCATTGTATCGTGAACAGATTGTCGCGGGTCGTTTTGGCGCGCGCATCTTCCTATGATCCTTACAACCTATGTCATAGTTACACTGACCATCCCAAACCCCAAAGAAACGAGTGTTGCTTGCGTGTGCATTTGAAATTGCGCCAATATGATCATGGTGTTCAGTAAACACGTTTGCATAGAGAACGATCCCTCAGGGATGCGTTCTCGTCCTAGTTCATGTCGCGACGCGAAATGACGTATCATCAGCAGTCTCACGTGGCTTCGGTGAGATCAGTACCAACACTGTGGAGTGCTCGACCGCCCACAACCGTTCTGGTGAGAACAGTGCATCCGATCGCATCACGTAGCCATCCCACAGGACTAGTTGAGTAGGCCTCTTTTGAGCGATAGAGTAATGGGAGCGAGAGATGATGCAAAAATGAACCCTCTGTGCCCCAACCGCGCGGAGGGCAGCACCAACGCCTACCCAGGGGATCGTTCTGTTGAGACCACGGGCTGATCTCCTCCTCCTACATGTATTTAGGACTGCGTGTCTGGTCGGTATCGAAGGCCCATCGAGGTCAACGCCGTCGTTGGTATGCTGCTTGCCGTGCCACTCGACGAAGCGGTCGAGATGCCGCCGTCCGAGTTGTTGGACATCGTGCTCTTCGTGCGGATCACAGATCGACGTGCCATCAGCTTCGGGACGACGCGCGGTAGAATGCTGAACACGTTCCATCCCTCGAGCGTGACGGATAGTCCGCTCGTGCCGGCCTCGGCACGCACTGCGTGGATGGACTGCAATGTCTTTACACTCATCTCGTAGAGCTCCAGGAGATCAGACTCGAGCGGATCCTCCTTCGTGGTCTCGGCAGCGACGCTCGTGTCACTCTCTTCGTCCATTCCTGTTGCTGCCGGCGTCCGAGGAGGTGCAGGTGTCGAAACGGGTGTGGCAAAGGGAAAGGATGCGGCAATAGAAGCCAGACCCGCTGAACCTTGCAGCGAAGTTGGTGAGTTCTGCCAGTCGTCAGCTGACGAGAGCCCCGAACGGTTGGGCGTGCCACGCATGCCGACTGACGACGCTGCCGGAAATGCGCTCGCTGCCGTCGCTGTGAGTGTGTGTGCCACGAAGCGTGATTCGGCAAACTCAGCTCGGAACGAGTCGCCGAGATTCTTCCACTCGTTCGCACATGCACCCGCCGAAGTCAAGAGACTATGAAAACGTTGGAACGTGCTGCTTGAGATCGCGGTCTTGACCCACGCATTGCCTTCGAGGATACTGCACAGGTCGCGAAACGACCACGTCAGGCTCAACTCTT
>JAADXQ010000700.1:0-10047 GCA_023337915.1 Pythium angustatum | reverse complement strand
GCGCGAGCAGTAATCGTCAATGGCAATGGCGCCAGCTATGCATGTCATTGAGTACTTGAGCTACGGTCTCGAGCAATGCTCGGAGCATGGGCGGATGCGGTGGAGCCATTTGTGGCAGCTGGTTTTTGCGCAGCGCTGCTCCTGGGCTTGACGCCTTTCGGCAGCATCCGCCATGGTCCGACTCTCGGGATAAACTTATCCACCGGACGCCCGACACATGAGTCGCGCACGCGCATCAACGTGGTCAACTTCAGTGCACCACACAACCGCGTTCTCGATGGCTCGAGCTGCCCCCACGAGCACACGCGAGAAAGCGCGGGGCTCGCTCGCTAAAGAAGAGCTTCACATAATAATACGCGAACGCATCCCAAGTGCGTTCTCTCCATCCGCCCGAACGAATCCTCTTGTGAATGTGACGACCAAGGCATTTGATCGTCGCCGCCTCGCGGGCTGCCCCGTTATTATTATTCAGCATTGTGCGGTGTGAAGCCTTTGTAACTGCAGCCTTTGTATCACCTCCGGCGGAGAAGGCCATGGAGCTCACAGTGGCGCTTGGCGCGACCCTGTCGACGGAGACGGATATCGTGCTGGGTGAAAGGCGCCGACCACGCGATCGTTCGTGTGGCCAAGTCGTCGCGACGGTAGAACAGTTTTACCAGCGTCGCAGGTTCGTAGGGAGCCACCGGCCACCATCGACCCGACCTGCGACTTGGTGTATGTGACCAAAGCCTCGCGTCCAGGACCGTGACGCCTGAAGTGGGTTCACCACCACAAGAACACCTCCGTGCGAAGCTCCACATTCTTTGCGAATTTACGTTGAATCGCATCACTGGCGGCTAGATTTACGATTTTGGGCGCATCTCCCTCAACCCATGAAGGGACCTCCCTCCTGCAACCACAGCCTCCTCCTCTGTTTATGACACGTACAAGGCCGGATGGCATGCGATATCGCTATTTCAGTACACGTAGCTCCCCACCTCCTATCGGTCGGATCCGATCGCCTTGTGGCCACCCTCGCTCTCCTCCCGTTTGTTCCTTTCAATTCATTTCCCGACGACGCGTGTGTTGCCCAGACAAAAGGAAGCCATGAGCGGAGACGCTGCGCGCGTGAAGACGCGCCTCACCGAGGCCAGTGGCCCGACCATCGATGCCTCGAACCAGAAGATTGGCGGGGATTTTGCGCTCACGCCGAACCCGCCGTTCCTCGCGACCCGCGCGGCCGTCTACGACCGCGTCATGGCCACGCAGCGCGCCGCCATTGACGCACTCGCGGCCGAGAACAAGCTCATTAAGATTGAGCTGCCCGACGGTGCAGTGAAGGAAGGTGTGGCGTGGAAGACCACGCCGTTGGACGTTGCGCTCATGATCTCGCAGGGCCTCGCCGACGCCGTGGTGGTCGCCAAGGTGACCTACCGTGGCCACCCCGAGGACCCGTTCAGCGTCACGGCCGCCGACGTTGACGGCAACGAGTCGCGCGACGCCGAAGGCGACGGCTGCTGCTCGGGCGTGAGCCACAGCGAGCTCTGGGACGTCTTCCGTCCGCTCATTGGCGACTGCAAGCTCGAGCTCCTGAAGTTTGACGACAAGGAAGGCCGCATGGTCTTTTGGCACTCGTCGGCGCACATTCTCGGCGAGTCGCTTGAGAACCTCAAGGGCTGCCACCTCACGATTGGTCCCCCGGTCGAAGGTGGCTTCTACTACGACTCGTACATGGGCAAAGAGACCGTGGCCGAGAGCGACCTCACGGTCATTGAGAAAGAGTGCCTCAAGGTTGTCAAGGACAAGCAGAAGTTTGAGCGCATTGTGCTCACGAAGGAAGAGGCGCTCGAGATGTTTGCCGACAACGTGTTCAAGACCCAGATCATCTCGACCAAGATCCCCGACGGGGGCAAGACCACGGCGTACCGCTGTGGCCCGCTCATTGATTTGTGCCGTGGCCCGCACGTGCCGCACACGGGCAAGATCAAGTCGTTTGCGGTCACGCGCACCTCGTCGACGTACTGGCTCGGCAAGACCACGAACGACTCGCTCCAGCGCGTCTACGGTATCTCGTTCCCGGACAAGAACCAGATGAAAGAGTGGAAGCACTTTCAAGAAGAAGCTGCGAAGCGCGACCACCGTCGCCTTGGACTCAGCGAAGAGCTCTTTTTCTTCCACCAGCTCAGCCCCGGCAGTGGGTTTTGGCTCCCGCACGGTGCGGCGATCTACTTTAAGCTGCTCAAGTTTATCCGCGAGCAGTACCGCGCGCGCGGCTACACGGAAGTGATCACGCCGAACGTGTTCAACATGGATTTGTGGAACATTTCCGGTCACGCGATGCACTACAAGGAGAACATGTTTGTGTTTGACGTCGAAGGCCAGGAGTTTGCGCTCAAGCCCATGAACTGCCCGTCGCACTGCCTCATGTTTGACCACCGCCAGCGCTCGTACCGCGAGCTCCCGATCCGCTACGCCGACTGCGGTGTGCTCCACCGCAACGAGCTCAGCGGTGCGCTCACGGGTTTGACCCGCGTGCGCCGTTTCCAGCAGGACGATGCCCACATTTTCTGCCGCGACGACCAGATCCGAAGCGAAGTCGTGGACTTTCTCAAGTTTATGGACTATGTGTACGGCATTTTGGGCATCAAGTTTGACCTCGAGCTCTCGACGCGTCCGGCCAAGGCCATGGGCGAGCTCGAGCAGTGGAACCGTGCCGAGGCCCAGCTCGCCGAGGCCCTTGATGAGTTTGCCGGCAAGGGCAACTGGCGCGAGAACCCGGGCGACGGTGCGTTCTACGGCCCGAAGATCGACATTAAGATCACGGACGCGCTCAAGCGTCAGCACCAGTGCGCGACCGTGCAGCTTGATTTCCAATTGCCGATCCGATTCAACCTCAAGTACCGATCGGACGACGAAGAGATGTTCAAGCGCCCGGTGATTATCCACCGTGCGATCTACGGCTCGCTCGAGCGTTTCATTGCCGTGCTCACGGAGCACTACGCTGCCAAGTTCCCGTTCTGGCTCTCGCCGCGCCAAGTGCTGATCGTCACGGTCGCCCAGACCTTTGCGGACTATGGCTACCAGGTCAAGGACGAGCTCTTCCGTGCGGGCTTTGACGTCGAGATTGACGACTCGGGCAAGACGCTCAACAAGAAGATTCGCGAAGGTCAGCTCGCCCACTACAACTTTATCCTCGTGGTCGGTGCCCAGGAGCAGGAGACCCACTCGGTCAACATCCGTACGCGCGACAACAAGGTCCACGGCACCAAGACGGTCGCCGAGGCCATTGCGATGTTCAAGCAGCTCGAGGAGACCAAGTCGTCGGAGGAATAAGCAGGAGGCGGAAGTGCCCTCTTTTCGTAGCGATAGCGACCGAGCGAAAGATCACCACAAACAAGCGACGGTCGCGCTAGGTTTCATGGTTTCATGGTTTCATGGTCACGACAACCGACAAAACAGAGTTGAATTACGGAGTCGGTTTGGTATCTTTGTCTGTATGCAACACAGCGTATACGCTGTCTTGACGCACGCGGCGTCCGATGTCGTTGTCCCTCTGTCTTGCCTGTCCGTTGGCTGTTTCGGAGTTTGGTTGGACGAGTCGGAAGCGAAGACTCGCTGGACAGGGAGGACAGAGTCGGACCGAGCCATTGGGACGCACGCGATCACCTACTGACTCTTGTGCGCGCCATTCTAGAGCGTCGAGAGCGCGGCCTGCGCCTGGAGCTGGCGCAGCTGCATCTTGAGCAACTGGTTCTCGTCGCGCGACTGCGTGAGCTGCTGGTGCACGTCGTTCATGTCCTTCGAGAGCTCCTCCTGGATGGACTGGAACTTGGCGATGGTCTCGTGGAGCTTCTCGTTCTTGGCCTCGAGCTCAATGACGCGGTCACGCAGGTCGTCCTTGCTCATGTCCTCGGTGATGATGCGCGTGAAGATGGCAAAGATGTCGCTGTCGTCTGGTGAACAAAAGAAAGATATGTCAGCGCATCGACCAGTAGTAGTAATATCAAACGCATGCGTACCGTTTGTGTAGTCGTTGTCGACAATGTTGACGAGGAAGTACGAGTTGTAAATGTCCTGAATGACCTGGTGGGGCGGCGACGCCGGCTCGTAGGCGCTGGCCCACTGCGTCTGCCAGAGCTCAAAGGCTTCGTCCTTCCACGCCGCAAACGAGTCCGAGTCCACGACCGTCGGCTGGACAATCTCCTGGCCGGGAAAGACGCCCCAGGTCACGGCCGTGACACTGTGCGCCGGCGTGTTGGTGTGCTCTTCGCCCTTGAGGTTCATGGCGTGGAACGAGATCTGCGGGTACTCCTTAAAGGCCACGAGCAGTTTCTCCAGCAGGCGCGGCGACGCAAAGAACTCGAGGTACGCCTTCTGGAACACAAAGCCGTTGTCGGCGCCCCAGCCGACCGACGGGTCGGACGACGGCGCACCGTTCACACGCGGCTGCGAGTTGATCGTCAGGAACCCGTGCGCGTTGATCCACTTGAGGTTCTCCTTGATCACGAGACTCTCGGACGACAGCGTCTGCTCGCACCACGGCAGTTGCTTGACGGCGCCGTCAATGAACTTGGCAAAGACACCCCAGACGTCGGGCTGCGACTGCGGCGTGCCCCAGAGCTGCTTGCGGTTCACCTTGGGGCGCTTGAACGCGAGGTAGTACTCGGACAGGTCGCCATACGCCGGGCTCGTGCGGTCGCCCCAGCGGCCGTTCGGGAAGTCGTCCCACTCGGCCGTGCGGGCAATGTAGCTCGCTTGACGGTTCGACCAGAAGATCGGACGCACTTGTTCGGTCTCTTTGCCGTTGCTGTTGGTCCGGCGGAGCGTCGACTGCCACGGCAAGTCACGCTGGTTACGGGTCGGAATCAGATCCAAGCCCTCGAGCACCGAGGTCACGGTCGAGGCCAAGTTCATGGTGTAAAAGTGGAGCGACTTGATGCCGGCGTCCATGATTTTCTTACAGGTCTGGATCGCGAGTTCGGTCCCGTAGCGTCGCACGGCCGCGTCGTCGTTCTTGATTTTCTCGAGGGCCACGAGCACGTCCCGCGGCACTTTGGTCTTGCACCAGCTCGTAAACTTGAGGAACGAGTTGTAGTTCTGGATCGGCAAGTACCCCGGCAAGATCGGGATCGAAATGCCGACGTCGCGGCAGTCTTTGACCCACTGCAGCAAATTGTCCGTGTCGAAAAAGAACTGCGTGATAATGAGGTCGGCGCCGGCGTCTTGCTTGAGCTTCAGGCGCTCGAGGTCGAGCAAGCGGGCTTCGTGGGACGGCGGCAAGTCCGGGTGGTTCCAGCTCTCGGTGTGGACTTCCGAGTAGCCGGCACAGGCAATACAAAAGTAGTCGCCGTGCTCTTCCCGAATCAGTCGAATCAGATCCACGGCGTTGTTCAGGCCACCGGGAATGGGCTTCCAGCGCTCGGCGCCAATGGGCGGATCGCCACGCAACGCCAGAATGTTCCGGATGCCGGCCGCACGGGCATTACGTAGCACGCTCTTGATCTCGTCACGGGGCAAGTGGCACGTGAGATGGAGCAAAACGTCGAGCTGGAACTCTTTCTGGATGTGCGCACCGATGCGGAGCCAGAGCTTCTCGTCTTTGAACGCCGAGCGCCACGTGAGCGTTACGAACGTTGGGCGGAGCGAGAAGCCCATTTCTTCGACGCGGTTCAGGAGGTTGAACACGCCATCGTCGGTCTTGGCGGGAAAGAACTCGAACGAGATGGTCGGGCGTGGGTTCGCAGCGTCGGCGTAGGTCGTGAGGATCGAGTCGATGATCTTGCCCATGGTGGCAACGGCGTCGAAGCAATGGAGCTCGTACGAGGGGAAGGCAGGCGGTGACTGGCACCAATGTCTCGAGAGGGGGATGTGATGCACGCCGAAGCGGTCCAATGTTCTAGCAATCGATAGGGTACCATGTTTAGCATCATACTATTGTAGAGAGGTAAACGAAAGCTGTCACAAGGGGCGTGTGGAGATGTTTGCCAACCCTTCCATTCGTTTATGAAGGTATCTGAAGGACGTTATTAACGTATTGAGGAAATCCGTTACAAAAAGGTGTTGGAAAATTGGGCCGCGACGAGCTCCTCGATGGCGTCTGTGACATGTGACAGCATGAGTCCCCACAATGGCACGGATCACATAGTGTGACTGACGCAACGCACCTTGCGTATCCGCGACCGACGCGACTTTCGTGTCAAACAGCGCATAGAGCTCACGGTCACTGGCGCGCGAGTGCTGTGAGACGAGCCATCCGTCATGGATTGTCTTGACGCGAAGCTCGACCGTGTCGGTGTCGCTACGGTCATTCAGGTTGTTAGGAGGACCTGGATATCCACACTGTGTATGGGTATCACTACGTACCGTCTCAACGCAGCGTGGGCATCGTTGAGTCGTTCAAGAGACGCTGCTGGTAGGTAGTGGGCCCACAGCGACGCCGGGCGAGGGTACAAGTCCACGTCCTTGGTCTTGAGTAGACGCGGGACCTGATCTGAGACCTTGAAGGCCAGGTTCACGCGGTTCAGGTAGACGTACGGTGCCTGAGACGACGACGACGACTTGTCGCGACTGTGAGGGCATCAATCATAGCAGGAATGGGAGTCAGACGTATAGACATCCACGACCATTTGGCGATCTCGTACCTTGGTTGGCTTCCCGTCATAGTGAGGTATTGCTTCCAGATCGTCACGGCCATGGCTGAGAACTGCACTTTTTCAAGGCAGTCTTCGATGCGCTCTAGGTGCTGCAAGACCGCAGCTACATTGTCAGATTGCTTGGTCAGCACCACGATCGAGAGATCGTTTTCATGGTACAACAAGGCCGTCGACGGAGCGACGTCACCCTTCTCATCGGACAGTGGGTACACGGTCGGCGCCCACGCCGTGTCGTTGCTCGCTGGCTTGGCTAATTCCCACGATGGTAGGAAATATCCAGTGGCAGTGAGAAAGCCGCGGTTCCGGTACACGGGTGCGTCGGATCGATATCGGTGGCCGCGCCGGAGCTGCCGTTGCTCGGCCGTTGCTGCGTTCTCGTCTTTTGCATCCATCAGATCAGCCACCAGTGTGCCCATGGACCTTGGGGTCTGTTTGTGGATCGAGCGAGCGAGACGTCGAGGCTGCGACGCAATGTGACGCACGACTGCGCATTCCGCGTACGTCGTCTTGCTGGCCCACACGGGCGAGAACGCGTCATCGTAGTTGTTTCGCATCCACACTGGAGTGTCCAGGTCGGTCGAGAGCTCGCGAGGTCCAGACGCCACGTCCATGCCGTCTTGCTCACGGAGACAAAGCAGACGCTGCAGTGTGTGGAGGGTCACAGCGTCTATAGTGCGCCAGAGGACGTTGCCCTTGTAGAACAGCGCAACGCCGCCACGAACAATGCCGGCGAGTTCACCGAGAAAGCTGTTGACGAGCGTCTGCAGCGACAGGAACGTTGTCTCGTCCATTGGAAAGTACGCGACGCCGTCGACTTCGTGGAACATGTTCATACGGTGGACTTCCATCGTGCGTAGCAGGCGAGGAAAGAGCGCGTCGCACCGCTGCCACAGGACGCGACTGGGCGACGCAGCGTCCAGCATCGTGATCTCGCGCGCCAGCGTCGCTGCTTCGTCCTGCAGTTGTGACTGTGCTTTATCACTCTCCCGATCGGCGTCGAGCTCTTGAGTGATCGTAATCTTTCGTAGCCGTCGCCGTAATGCACCAAGATGGAGGAGCAGCGCCATGCCGTCGTCAAACCGCGTCGCGAGCGCCGGTGAAAGCGCCCGCAGTTGCCGGTCGACGCGCCCGTTGAGCAATCGGAACACGTCGTAGAGTTGTTGCAGCACAGCTCCGTGGACAGCACGCAGGTCTGTTCCGTCCAAGTCTGCGAGGTTTACGCCCTGCACCAAAGCGCCCCCACACACACACACACAACGTCACTAACTCCACGCACGACACGTGAACCAACGCAGCTTTCCCGTACCAGCGCAAAGAAAACGTGCGGCTCGACCTCGTGGACGTAGAAACGGCGCTTGCCTAGCACGGCGCTGACCCACTGCGCTGAATCCGTTGATTGTGGTCGCCGTAGCAGACGCGTGAAGGCGACCAGCGCCTCTAGGAAGTGAAGCGCATGCATGCCACGCGCCTGCTGCTGCTCCTTTGGCTCGTGCTGGGCCTCCTCCGCAACGCCACTGACACGGACCGCATCCGACGCAACGTGCGCATACAGCAGCCGCGCTGCACGCTCCTGGTCCGTCGCCTGCTCGTCGTCCGAGCCCAGCGCGTCGTGCCACACGAGCAGCTCCATTTCGTCTTTGTGACCAGATCTGTTCGATTTTTCTCAACAGGCTGCTTCATTTTCATTAGCTCATACTGGTTCGAGTAGCCTAAGCTAGCCTAATATATGTTGGTTTGCACACGTCGCAGATTCGTCGGTGCTCACAACGTTTCAGCGTCGGGCGCAATGGGCTCGAGGCTGCCAGCGCCTTTCGAGACCTCGAGGATCGACGCCTGCTCACTGAGGATGAGTCGGTCACGCTGGTTCCCAAACTCGGCGAGCTTGCGCCAGCGTGCGTAGTCCGCGGGGTTGCGCTTGTCCCCGTGAGCTTCCTGCGCGTGCTCCCAGTGGCCTTTCGAGAACGCAATCATGGTCGAGATCTTCTTGTTCACAATGTCGTAGACCAGCGACACGATCGTACCGGTCTCTTCGAGCCAGTTGCACTGCCAGAGCTCCCCTGGGCGGATACACTGGAACGCAACGGTCTGGTAGTTGAGGCGCCCGGCCATGGGACCGCCGTGGATCGAGTACACGATGCGGTCGTGCGAGAAGAACCACATCTCGTAGCGCCACGTCTGCGGCGTGCCGTCTTCGGCTTCGGCGTCGTAGTCGTAGATCAAGTGCACGTCGCGGATGTCGGTCTCGAACGACGGATGCAGCGGCGTGTTGGTGTGGTAGCCTGGAACTTGCATCGGCATGGTGGACAAGAGGAAGAGGAGCGGGAGGGCGTTTGGAGGAGTCTTGTGAACAGTAGAGCGCGGATTGCGGAATGAGAGAAGCGAGGAGACGAATGCTAATGGGGTTGGGAGGCGACGCGAGGCCTCTGCGAACGTGCGCGCTGGGATACGTAGTAGGATTCTTGCAAGGGTCGCCCTTGCTGTCTATGATACGATGCAGTGTAGCTGCCACGAGGAGTCAACATTGAAGACGCTCGATTCGATTACCATTGACCCTTCATAATCGAACGGAGAGATCCTCTATGATGATGCCCGTCTGTGACATCCACACTGCCGACAGGCAAGCTCCTGGTTGATGGATGCCGTAGCCATCTTCCCCCCCGACCATTCTCGCGACGATTTTCAGCCAATCACTGTATCGTAGCTGGCCATAGGGATCCGTTCAATCCAAAAGCTATCTCAATGCGATCGCTCTGGCGCAACTGGCAGCGGCGTGCGCACCGCGCCGTGCTGCGGCAGCTACGAACGCCACCACGCGACGACGCTATTAGCACTATCGACGACCATGCCGTTACGACGCGCATGCCGGTGCTGAGCTCGCTCTACGGTCGCATTGTCACTGCCAAGCGGACGCGCGCACTGGCCCACGCCCAGCGCATCTCGCCCACCAACGTGCCGGTCATCTCAGTTGGGAACTTTACCTTTGGCGCGACAGGCAAGACCCCGTGCGTGATGTTCCTCGCCGACGAGATCCTGCGGTACGCAGCGTTAGAAGCCACGACCTACGAGGGGAAGACGCGCGTGCCCATGCTGCTTACACGGGTGCGACCGGAGCGAACTACCACAGTTAGATACTGTTATATACGCTGACTCTCTTGGTGTGTTTGTGTTCGGAACTATGCAGGGCTACGGAGACGACGAGTGGCGCATGTTTGCGGCTCGGTTCCCGTCGTGCAAGGTTGCTGTCGGCGCCGACCGTCTCGCGCTGGGAAAACAGCGCGTCGCTCACTACGGCCATCAACTCTCGTGCGTGCTGCTCGAAGACGGACTGCAGCAGTGGAAGATCCACAAGGATTTGGAGATCGTCATGGTCGACGCACTCGCGCCGTTTGGCAATGGCAAGCTGCTGCCCCACGGC
>JAADXQ010000699.1:0-10052 GCA_023337915.1 Pythium angustatum | reverse complement strand
GGAGCCGTCCATGACCCTAAGTGAACTCGGTGTTGGTGCTTGAGGCCTGTGCAACATCCAGGAGCATTTTGAAGTGCATTTCCACAGGATTGCGTGGTCAAAGACCCCTAAATATTGCTCATATTATTGAGTTATTGATTATTACGATGGCTCATATTCCGTTACGGATTATTGCGTGCAGGAAAGCCAAATAAAAATTGTCATTGTATTTTCCGACCCCTGCTCGATGGTGCTCACGCCCGAGGAGCAAGACGTGTACCACAACGTCTCGCTCGACCTGGCGATCCAGAACGACGCGACCATGTTCCGGTGCATCGCACCCGACTGTCGCGGTGTGTGCAAGCTGGGCGAGAACGACGCTCGCTTCGAGTGTCCTGTGTGCTGTGCGGAGCGCTGTGTGGACTGCAATACGCGCGACTGGCACGACGGGCTCACGTGTGATGAGGCGAGGCAGCGCGGTCTCGACAATGCGCTAAGCGCAGAGCAGCTGCGCCAACTCTTTGGTGCTGATGCCATGTACCAGTGTGGCCAGTGCTCGTTTGGACCAGTTCTGCACGAGAAATGCAACTACCTCAGACGCCACCACCACGACCACGTGGGCAACGCACGCATCAGCAACGCGTGCCCGCGCTGCGCGTGGTTTGTAGACAACATCGCGGCGTGGCCCCGCTGGAATGGCACGCGCCACTAACGTTAGTACTAGACGCCACGCTTGTCGTGCCGCGATCGGATCCGTAAACTACCGTGTGAGCAGCTACGAGCAGCTCTTCGTCAGTGACCGTAGGCTCGTGGTTGAACAAAGGAGTGACTGCGTTTACTAATGAGCCTGCGATCTATCACTAGCTCTGATGTGAAGTCCACCGCACGCCACGCAAACCACAGCCGCCCTCACGGGTGGCACCCTCAAGTGCCCGCAGTGCAATCTTGTGCCTGTGGACGTTGACTTTGACTCGTGCGCTGCTTCGACACTGCGTTCGATCACGTGAGCTTCACTCAGAGCGCGTCGATGCCCAGCAACAACCGGATCGCTGGACGCAGGGTTTGGAAAAAAATAAATTCAATATAAATATGCTGCAATAAAATTTATGAAATAATTTATTGACGGGGCCGGCAATACACCTCAATATGCGGCCCATTCACAGACAGTGTAATCATAGAGTATGCAGCCCAGCATAGGCTGTTCTGGGGTCTTTTACAACGGCAACCATCAATTCAAAAAATCAATACTGTATTGAAATAATTTATTGGTCCCAGAATCTGAGTCAATCATCATCATATGGTATTTTTCCAAACCCTGGTTGGACGATGAACCCACACAGCAACTTGGAAGAGGGCTTGCCGCGGAAGCCAATCCCCCCTCTCCACGTTTCTGGCACAGTGCGTCCCTGCCGTCTTCTCCTGTCCGTTCTCTCACTTGATGGATGCGCCCCTGAAGATGGAGACTACAGTAGAGAGACGAGAGCGCTTCGCCTGGTTCGCTGAAATCCATACCATCACAGTGTGATGGATCCCTTTCCCAAGCAGGACCCCACGGTCTCGACCTAGCAGTTCTCAGAGCGAAAGCGACCGCGACATGGAGAGGCAGGCAGACTCGAACGCCGTGGCGACGACCCGCCCACCACGCGCTGTCGTAACCAATCGAGTGGCATCACCGGCGCTGCTTGTTGACGTCTCGGCGTTTGTGTGTGACTGGCTTACGACCAATTTCCCAGGCGACCCACTCGAGCAGAAGGAACTGAGTGTGCCACGCGACATTGGTCCCACCACGTTTGCCCGGAACGTTTGCCGTGCGTATCCAAACACCAGCGACCTCATGGACGACGACGACTTTGACTTGTTGTACGGCGTCGTCACGAGCCACATAACGTGGTTAGGTTCCATCCGGTACGCACATAGCATACCCAGCGGTACGACAGAACGGGATTGATGCGAATTCGATTGGCCCAAGCGCCCCATCAATCAACTTCTATGAGAGCTCCTTCAGTCTTCGACGTTGCTGAAGCAGTACTAAGTAGCAGCGGCGGGAGCGGCGCGGTCAACGTGACACGCACACCGTGGCGATGACGGAGCCGGCAAAGACGATCACGACCGAGCGTGTCGCGTCGACGCTGTCGACGTGTCCGAGACCGTGTACTGACGACGTGTCCACAGCTCCAACTGACACGCCAGCCCGTGGTCGTGCCGGCCGACGGCAGCTAGGTAACGCTCTCGAAATGAGGTCTCCTTAGGTCTCTTAGGTCTGCCACGCGTATCCACACATGGACGAGCATATGGACGACGCCGACTACGAGGCGCTCTATGCGGTGGTCGTGTCGTCGCCGCCGCTCCCGTGCCATGGCACGGAACGTGGCACCTCGTACGGCACGGTTGACACGACATCGTCAGCGTACATGGCACTACACAAGTGGGAGCAGGCGTTCGCGACGCCCACGAGCGGCTCTTGCAGTACATTCAGTAGTGCGGGGACCGAACCGATACACGGCAGAAAGAGATCGGTTCTGCTATCCGTACATGCATTGCGGCGCTCGTCCAGAGCGCGAGCTGTGGCAAGAGTCGGGTGTTCCACGAGGTCGCGCGCCTGTGTACCGATTGGAACACCTAGACCGTGGCAGAAGGAGCAAGAGGAACGACGACGGCACGCTTTCACGTGTTGTACGTGTGCGCGTGACACGACCAGGCTGCCACAGACTTTCCCACCGACAGGTGCAGGCTCGCTGCTACAGAACGATATTCGAAAAAGGACGACGGGAAGGTCGCGACATCAGCTTGACCAACGAAGGTGGCAGCCGAAGCCGTCATGGTCATCGTTCGGCAGTAGTGACAGGTTTGTTGAGCACGTGATGGCCGCCAAGCGGTCGCACGGTCCTGTCTATCCGTACGTTTTCGTTCTCAATCTGCCGTTCTGTCAGCCACGTCGCCGCATCCGACGCGACCATCTCATCCACGCGCCACCACGGGCGCAGCACCTTTGCAGTTCAGCGGCCGATTGCGGTGACTCCACTTCCACAAGATGGCCTGCGGGACCACGGACCGAGACCAAAGAGACCTAACACATAGAACGACTCGGTACCACGCGTGTCCGCAACGTCCGTGTGGTCGAGAACACAACCCTCGGATCGAGTGTCGTCGTCACCGCCTTGCGAAAAGACGATGCATGATCGTGGACGTGGACCAGCAGCACCGTCCCTTCATCCTCTGCGTTTGCAACGGTCGTATTCGCACCCGGCGATCGGCGCTTCCGTGGGGTTGCGACGTACCGACAAATGGGGATCAGGAAATTCGTTCCGGTCTGATGCTGATCGCGTGCCAGGATCGCCGCGGCCCGACGTCCAAGCAAACCCCACACACTGCTCGGTCGGCTCGTGCGAGAGCGGCACAAGTGCGTAAGCGACACACAATGCGACGCCCACGACTTTCAGGCGTCCACGAGTGACTTGGGAGCCTGTCGTTGACGGTTGTACACCGCCACGGCCGTCCCTTCAAGCGCCTGCATGGACGTCGTAACGCGGCAAAAGTCGCCGGCACCTCGCCAGCGCACGTCTTCGTTTCCCGTCATGACCAGCAGTAGCACCATGCGTGCGACTACTGTGTCCGTGCTGCCGCCCGTGTCCAGTACGTCTTGTCGCAGCACCGCCGTCACCTGCGCAAGACAATGCTTCGACAGGTGGCTCTCGCTCGATTTGAGCCACTTGAAATGCCACGCTTTCGTCGCACCGAGCGTCAAGATCGGACACGACGAATAGCTCACGACCAACTGTCCAACTGCCCTCGCTCCCATCCAACGTGCGACAGCACGGCCATGTGCTTGGCGGCCAGTTCCGTCGCAAGCGGTGCCGACATGTACGGACCCAGGCCCAGTCGGCACAGAATGGCCGCGACTGCGCCAATTTGCTGGGTACCAAAGTCCTACGACAGCATCGAGGTCCCGCCCAGCAGCTGCTCTGCTGTACAATTGACGAGCTCTCGATGGCGCCACGCCCGATGGCCCCACCGTGGGCGACCCAACGTGGTGCCGTGCCGTCCAACTCGTCGGCTGCACTGCGACGCCGTGGGCACGCGAGGCCATCCTGGCCACTGCCGAGCGTACGTGCGTCTGGTAGAGACGTTCCGCTTCCGCCGAGGGGAGTGGTGGAGAAACACATCCACGCAATCTGTGAGCACGAACGGCGGGAACAAGACGCGGTCAGGGCTTCGTTTCGACGGATCAAACCGTGACGACGGCGCACCGTCCGACACCAACACGCTTGCGTGCGTGGCCACGACGACCCCGAACAGACCCGAGCGAGGGCCGTACGTAGTCTCGAGACACGCGAGCGCTTGAGACAAACCCACTCGCCATTCATCGCGTGGTCCGACCACGTCGGTCGGTCCACGAGTGCACGCGCGTCGTGTCCTAAGCCCCACCAACTGCGTGTTCACGGTCGCCAGCGGCGCGTGCATCACGTGGTCAAAGCGCTGAATGAGCTTGTCGGCGAGCTGCGCGACCAGTGTGTCAAGAGGTAGTGCCTCATCTCCCTTGGGAACAAGAGATCACACAGTTGTGTGATCGCGACATCTCTGCTCTCGACTCGTGACACACACTAGTGACCTCACCCTAGACGAGATTGGCTGCAAGTGGCCGCACCGCCGTCGCGCGAATAACGCTGTCAGACTCGATCCGCTGCTCCTCTGATCCTTTGTCCAGATCCGCGTCCACCTTGTCTGCAACGCGCCACCACGAGCTCAGCACATTCGAAAGCTCCGTGGCGACACGCGACGACACCACGTCGACCGTCTGGCCAGTGAGACGCAGGCTCGACCACGGTCCGAGGCCCAATATCCCCAACGCAAACGACCCTGGAAAGCGCATGTCTTCCAAGTACTTGTGCGACGGCAGCCTCTTTTCACGAAGACTCATGCAAACACGGAGCACGTGGTCGCGTTGCGTGTTGGCAAGTGAATTGCCCTTGGAAAACACAAACTCTGGATCCAGTTTCTTCGTCGCCGCCTCGCAGTACGACGAGCAGCCTTTCTCAGAATTCTTGACTTGCACCAGAATCATCGTCACGGTCGGAGGTAGCGGCGGGAGAGCCGGTTGCGCGTCCGCAATCGTGTCGTCCGAGACCGATAGCTTCCGCTTACACGGTGTTCCATCGGGCCGGCAGATCGGAATCAGCAAATCCGCGCCTTTCTGGCCGCGTGGCATGATCGCGGCCGCGCGCCGTCCGAGCAATCCCCACATGTGCCGCTCGGTCGGCTCTTCCGAGAGCTGCACAAAGTGCGTAAACGACACAAAGTACGAGTCCCACTTCTTCATGTCTTTCCGCGCGTCGTCGAGTGACTTGACAGGCTCTCCCCTCCGTTCGTGAACCGCAACCGAGGCGCCCTCAAGCGCCCGCAAGAACGTTGACACGCAGTAAAACTCACCGGCACCTTGCCAGCGCATTTTTTCGTGTCCTGTTTCGAGCACAGCACACGCGTCCATGGCCAGCAGCAGCACGATGCGTGCGACAAACTCGCCAATGCCGCCCGTGTCCAGCACTTCTTGTCGCAACAGAACGTTTAGTCGGGGGAGAATGTACTTGGACAAATTGCTCTCCTTCGGCGCATTGGACCGACGCGACTCGTTGGAGTCCTCTGATTTGTCCAAACTGGAGTCGTGCGAGCTGGCCCCTGGCGCTGGCGCTGTCGAAACAGTTGTACCATTCGCGTCTTGTGCAATGGAATGCCACAATTTGGTGGCGCCAATGGTCAACATCGGCTCGGATGAATAGCTCACGAAGAACTGCTCTCGGTCGGTACTCACGTACGACAGTGTGGCCATGAAATCGGCGACCGCCTGGGAGGCTAGCTGTGTCGACGCGTACGGGCGGACACCGAGGCGACACAGCACGGACGCGGCGCCGCCCAGCCCAGCCAAGTTGAAACTCTCACCGAGATCCGAGTCGCGACCGTTGAGTAACTTGTCTGCAGCGAGGCCGGCAAGCGTCTTAAAAGGTAACGCACGACTCGCCCACAGCGGACGTCCGAGCTTCGTTAGCTCTTGCCAGCTTGTTGGCTCCGATCGTTCTTCTCGTCCTTTCTGCAACGCGAGTGCAGACACCGCGGCAAGCACACTGTCTTTGTAGATACGTGCCCGTTGCTGGAGTGACTGGGTTTCCCCGCGCGTATGAAAAATATCCACCGTGTCCGTGAGCACAAACGGCGGGAACAACCGCGCACTTATGGATCGCAGGGACGGATCGGCTCGAGCCGAGGGCGCAAAATCTGATACTTTCGAGTTGGTATCGACCACGATTCCAAAGATACCAGCGCGATCGCCGTAGGACGCCCGGAGGGTCCGGTTCGCGTTATAGAGGGCACGACGGAAACAACGAAACCACCCGATATTCTTCATGTCTGGTTGTGTTGGGAGCAACGCACGCGCCTCGTCGATCGCCACGATCAGCACTTTTGCGACGCCATCGTGTTTTGTGCGCTGGAGCGGCGACCCCGACGGCGGCTTGCAGAAAGGCGCTTGCGCGGCTGCGTCCTTGGAGAAGAGACGAAAGAGCATCTCGTCGACTTCGAGTGGAGACGCTTGCATGACAAAGTCAAAGAGCTCGACAAGTCGCTTGTTGAGTTGCCCTACGAGCGTGTCCGTCGTCTCTTTTTCCTTGTGTCTCGGGAATAAGCGCTCGCGCAGCTCGTTTGTCGCGACCGGATAGCCCGTCGAACTCGGAATATCGCGCGCGCACACGTAGAGCAAGTGGTACCGCTCGGAAGTCGACTTGTCCCGGTGGATCGCATGGCCCAAGCGCGCACACTCGCGAAGCAACCGGCTCTTGCCAAAGCCAGAGCTCTGCACGATACCAAAGTAGGGGTACCGGAACCGCACAAAGTCGGCCGAGTAGAGCGCCCAGCACTCGCGAATGCACGCGAAGAGTCGCTCGTGCGCGTGACCGACGAACTCGGCTGTGAACGCCTGCTCCAGTGTCTCCAGCTCTTCCTCGGTCGGTGCGCGGCCGTCACTACGGTCGAGGCTGCGCGCGTGCCGTCCTATGTGGCTCGCGACTTCTGCATGCAACAAATCAAAGTCGGCGTCGTCCATTCGTGCGCTGACGTTTCGATATGCGCGTACTACGCTCCTGGACAGTGCGTTACAGCTTATGCCCCTGGGCACGACAATCTCCTGGCACGTGAGGGCTTCGCCAGGGAACGTAGTCGTGATCCATTCCAACACGACCTCCGACACGTCGACGAGCTGGTCCGTCGATGAGCTTGTTGCTTCATTCGTCGTTGTGACTACGGCGGCAGCGTGAGCCTCGTGGGCCATCGCCGCGTCTTCCACCTCCACCTTCGCTTCCATGTCCACGTCCGCGTCCTCGAGCTCGCTCCTGTTCATTGTGGCGCCGTCGCGTACAATTCCACAGTGCGGTAGTCGATACGGACAGATCACCCACGCTGCGGAATCCCCCCAGATTTTATGAGAGAACGTCTGTCCTGATGTGTGGGTGGTTCTTTCCAGCGGGATGGATTTCTGCAAATCCGGTCAATATGAAAAGAAAGAGGGTATCTGCAGGATCCTTCCACGTCTCCAACATGGACATGATGTATTTATAATCGAAGGTTACGCATATTCAAGATATCAATTGAAGCCATACCTGGATGACCCACAGTTCCACAGAACTCGTTTTCATTGGATAAATAGAAGAACACAGAGAGATTCCATTCGACAAAAATTGCGAAGAGGGTTTGGTCGGAATAGTGACCGAGCTCTTGCTGCAAGAGCTCGGTCACTTCACTTCACGGTGAAGTATGAAGCGGAGGAGGAGAAGCGGGAGATGAAGGGAGCAAGAGACAATGCAGCTGAGAAGCTGCTAGGCGGCGCGTCCACTTTTGTCGACGGACTTTGTTGCGCAAGGGATCGGTGCGCTCGCGTCAATCATGTGCCGGCTAGGCATTCGTCCGTACATGTCGACACCGCTCGCGACCGACGTGGTTGCCGATTATACGGGTGTGCTGTCGTACGTCGGCTGGGAGCGGGAGCAGTTCTTGGTGAGCTACTCGTCGGATCCGATCTTGACGCTCGGCGCGACGAAAGCGTGGCATTTCAAGTTGGTGAAAAAGAGTGAGAGCAACCTGTCGCAGAATAGTCTGCTGCATCTTCAGACGGTGCTGCGTCAAGAAGTCTTAGACACGGGCGGTATTGGCGAGTTTGTTGCGCGCATTGTACTGCTGCTGGCGGTGGACGCGAGCGCCGTGCTCGAGACGGGACAGGAGGACATGCGCTGGCAAGGCGCTGGCGAGTTCTACCGCGTCGCGACCTTCTTGCGGGCGCTCGAGGGAACGTCGGTGACGGTCCATAAACTTCAGGGAATGCCTAAGAAGTCACTCGAGGACGTGCGTAACGCGATGAAGAAGTGGGACTCGAACTTTGTGTCGTTCACGCACTTTGTGCAGCTCTCGGAAGAGCCGACTGAGCGGTGCCTGTAGGGACTGCTCGGGCGTCGTGCGGCTGCGATGCTGCCACGTGGCCAGAACGGTGCGGATTTTCTTATCCTGGTCTGCCGGTACGACGCAACTCCGCGGAAGCGCCGATCACCGGGTGCCAACAAGACCGTTGCAGACGCAGAGGATGAAGTGACGATACTTCTCGTGCAAGTCAAGAATCATGCGCAGGGCGATTCATCTTTCATCAAGGCGTTGACGACGAAACTCGACCCGGGTTTTGTGTTCTCGAAATCCGCTCTCCAAGAAGCCCGCCCACTGCGTGCTCCGCGTATACATGAGCCTTCGAGAACCGCGTGGTCCCGGCCACAAGTATGGCGAGGACTCGCGCGACGCCGAGTCGTCTTTTGCGTTGGGGATATTTGGTCTTGGTCACTGGTCCAGTGTGCCACCTGACGGCAGTCAAGGCGACGCTAGAGTGTCCCGCGATCCTGTGGAAGTGGTGTCGCCGCAAACAGCCGCCGAATTGACGAAGGTACTGAGTCCGTGGTGGCGCGTGGGTGAGGTGGTCGCGTCGGATGCGGCAACGTGTCCCACGGAACGGCAGATCGAGAATGACGACGTTCTGATAGACACGGCCCTGCGGCCGCTTGGAGACCGACTCGTGCTCAACGAACCGGTTTCGACCATCAAATGAATACCATGACACGGAGGACATGCAATCTTTGGTGTCCTGGCAACTAATCAAGCACTTTTTATTTGGTTTTTCTCGCCAGGCTTATTGCTCTTGTGATTTGCACAATCAGCTCCACCGTCTCCTGGATCACATAAGCTCCTCCATCAACTCGTTAATGACCACGTTCACGTCGCCACCGTGCGTCTCCAACAACTGGATCGCGTTTGCTGTCGCGACGTCCGGGAAAATACCGCGCACCATGCTCAGCTGCTCGGCCCATTTGATTTCCGCCTCGGAGAACGCGACTTCAACCGCCGGTGCTGCTGCCACCACGACCTCGGGCTCGACCGGCGACAGCGCTGGCGCGGCAACAGCAAAAGCCACTTCCTCCTGAAGCTCCACGGCCGGTGCTTCCTCGACCTTTTCTTCGGGCTGCACGGCCACGACCGGCGCCACGGGTGGTGCGACTGGCGCCGCCACGGGCTCGGGCTTCTTCTCCTGAATAAAGCTCACGAGACGCTGGGCAAACGACGAAATGCCGCTTGCCGCCGACTTGAGGCCGTCCGACGTTTCTTCCAGCACGGCCTCAAACGGTTTCTCTTGCACGGCCGCCCGCGCGGCCTCGAGCGTGTCCTTGGCGTCGCTCGCGGCCTGGCTCAAGGCCTCGGTCGCCACGTCGACGCCCTTCCACTCTTCCTGTCGGACCTTCTCCACGGTCGCATTGAGCGTCACGACGAGGCGCTCGACCGCCGCAATCAACGGATCGGCCGGGTTCATGTTGGCGCCGGCACTGCCAGCGGCACTGCCAGCGGCAATACTGCCGTCGCGCTCGACGGCCGTGAACTTGAGTGCCTTGAGTTCGTCGTGGTTGCCGCTGAGGAACACGCGGCAGGCTTCGACAAACTCGGCGTCCGAGCACACGTTGAGCGTGTCGCCTTCGGCGTCCGTGTACTTGATGACAAACGAG
>JAADXQ010000698.1:0-10063 GCA_023337915.1 Pythium angustatum | reverse complement strand
GGAGAGTCCGCATGTGCGGCAGCGGTAGGCCATGTGGTCACCATGCCACACTTCTTCACACTTGGAGCGGTGCACCGAGCCGTACACGTCGACGAGGCACGCGTGGAAGCCCTCGGGTAGTGTGAACACGGCCGTCGTCGAAGCAGGTGTACTAGCGTCTGTTGTTGACGCCTGCGACTCGTCGGGCTCGTAACTCACGCAGGTAACGTCGCCGTTCTTGGCCCACGAGCACGTCTTCTCTGGCACGACTGCTGTGTCGTCATCTTCATCCTCGCACTTGCTCTCGTCATGACTGGCGACGACGGTGCCGTAGTGATGGGTCCGCGAGTCACTGTGGGCTTCGACGATCACGCGCAGAAAGAACTGGAGAATCACAGCAAAGTCTTCCAATAGACTCGGTGGCACGACGAACAGCGACTGCGCGACCTTGTTTCGCGAGGTCTGTGGCAGCAGCAGAAGCTGTTGCACAAGCTCGCGCTCGCTGGGCCGCGTGCGCAGCAGTGACGACGCCAGCGCCGCGTCCGTCGCCGGGTGGACGTGAGCGTCCAGGACAGCGGCAGACGCACCGGACGCATCAGCAGCCGTGGAAACCAGTCCGTGGCTCGCCACGGCAGCTGTCGCCGTCGATACCATCGCTGCATTGCTGGCTGACGCGTCTACAAACGCAAAGTGGCCGTCCGGAGCGCTCTCAATGTGACGCGGAAACAGCGCCGCGACCGCCGAGTGCTGGCGTTTGACGCTGAAGAGCAGCAGCAGTTGCGACAACAGACGCGCTTCCTTGGCAGCGTCCGACGCAGCGGGATCTGCGCTACGCGCTGAGGGCACAGATGCGTCCACTGCGACGCTCGACGCCGCGCTATCGCGGAACAACGACGGCACTTCCTGCGTCATGACGGGACGAGTAAGTTTCCCTTCGTGAACCAAGCAGGGTTGTCCGCTCCTCTGCGACGAAGAAAACATATGTGATACGTACTTTATCGGATCTTTACGGTACCAGATGCGGTGGTCCCTTCGGTACACGATAACACAGCATCTGATTCCTCTGTTATCCACTGCGAACTTAAGGAAAGCGTTCGGCTCTACAGTGTAGCTGTATCGATGTGTGATTCGTTTTCATAGAAAATTTTGATTTGATCAAATATGACAACGCAGTGCGTCGCTTGGCGGCCCGTGCTGGCCGTGTACGGGGCGAAGGCACTGCTGCTGCTGCCGATGCGGGCATGGTACTCGGCGACGCGCTTGGCCTTGCGCTGCAGTCGCTCGATTTCGTCTTACGTTGTCATTGCGGCATCGTCGATGTCGTCGCCGTCGCTCTCCCCAGCGCAGCGGTGACTCCCTCGCTTTGTTCCCTTGGCGTCGTGCGTCGTCATGTTGTTCGTCACGCCTGTGCCTTTGAGCTCGTGCTGTAGCTGCTGAAGGTGCAACTCAGAATCTGCGCATCCGACGTTAACAGCTTAATTAATATATACTCGTGTCCATCGGGCGTCTCGGCGTCAACCATGGCTCGCCGGTGCAGCCGTGCGGTTGTGTCAACGACATTGTGGTCGTCGTCGCTCTTGGACGACGTTGAGTCTGCCGTTGGCGAGCGACCGAGCACCGACTCCCAACCCAACGCTCCAAAGAGCTGACGCTGTCGCGCGTAGTGCGCTTGCTGCTGCATTAAACTGCAGCTCGTCTTCGACACGCGGCGTGTCGTCCAACGCACGCGTCAACACGGACGCGGCCGCGAGGTCGTCGATGCTGAGCTGTGACGCGCTATCGTCGATGCCATTGCCTTGCCGTCCACGTGGTCGTGGCCACGAGCACACGAAGACTCCATCCTCATCCTCGTTGTGCCGTGGCCGGCACTGCCAACACGGCACCTGCCAGAACGGTTTCGCGTGCCCTTTGGAGCACCGCGAGTTACGTTGGGCGTCCGTCCCTCGCGCGCCAATGCCATTGCATCGTATTACTACTATTTGACGCAAGTGAACACCGATGGGATGACGGCATATTACTACTCTGCTGGGGTAACCTTGTCCAATTCTGGAGACTGGGACGATGCAGCCCCATGATTGACTGAAATCAGCCAAAAAGCCCTTTTCATTGGTTAAAACAATGCTCGTTTCCGTTTCACTGACCGAGTTGCCCGCCCCAAAATGGCACCGTATCGACTTGCGCCCCAGCGCTCGGTGTGAACCGTTCCCTCGCGCCAGCCAATGCGGTCGGCATCGGCATCGTGAGCATGAAGCGCCGGAAGAAGGACGGCGACGAGAACGACGAGGCGACGCGACCGTCGCGGTCTCAATCGGCGACCGCCGAGCCGTGGGCCGCGCTCTATCTCTCGGGCAAGTCGGCAAGCGATTTGCTCGATCAACAGAGCCTCACGGAGATGGCCGAAGAAGCGATTCGCCCGCGAGACGACCACGACGAACGAGACAACAACATAGGTCAAGTGGGTGGACCGGACATGGGTGCATTGTGGGGCGCGACCGACGAGCACGGCGAAGACGACGACGACGACGCAGCCGCCGACCACGGCGCACTCACCGCCGCAGAGGATGCAGGCGAGCACGATGGTGGACACCACGCGCCAGCGAACGACACAACAGCGCAAGACACAGAAGAGGCTCGCGCTAATGTCGAGTGCCCGGTGGGCCGACCCGATCCCGCCGTCCCCACCCGGCGAAAGCTCAGTATCCTCGATCTTCGACGCGCAAAAGAACTCGAAGAGTCGCATGCCATGCTCGAGCTGCATGTCGAAGTTGAAGTGAATGCCGACGCCGAAGCTCGACTCGGTGACGGACTGAAACTGACTGAGGTCGACGAATCAGTGCACGAGCCGACGGCGTTCGGATTGCCGCACGTGGAAATGCCGACGCCGGGCGGCGCGCGACGACGGTCGTCGATCACGGCGTCGCTCAAGATGGTCGCGGCTTTGGCGGTCGAGAAAATTCGACCGTTGAGCAGACGCAGTGTACAACCGCTGGGTCCAGAGGCCGTGTCGATTCTCGCGGCCAAGAAGAAGCTGTGGGCGTCTGCATTGGAGGTGTTTTGGTTGCTCACGATCCTCCTCGAGGCGATCTACGTGATCTTGAGCGTCCCGCTCCGCGTCGGCTTTCTGTACGACCCGTGGAATAACCGGTATCGACGTGGCGGTGGGCCGTGGACACACGACCTCGTTCTCTTGTCTGTACTCGACGTCGTCGGCGAGCTCGTTCGGTGGCGGTATACGTGGAAGATTGTCTACAACCTGTATACCCGACGGAAACGCGTCGCGCCGCAGTGGTTGACACGACGGCTGAGTGCAGTGAACCCCGTGCTGTTAGCCAAGTCACTGACGTCACGACCGCTACGTGGGTCGCTGTTTTCCGTCGGGAGTGAAAACGCACGCGAACTCCGTGGCTTTGATGCAATGCAATCCTTCGACGGCCTCTCGGCCACGGCATCAGCAGACCAAAACCGGGACGGCCCCTCAACACTCACTCTGGCTCTCGGCATTATCCCGTTTGAGCTCATTGCGGCCATGACAAACACCAACTGGATGCACTTGGCGCGTCTCGGCAAGCTCGCACTCGCGAAGCATACGCTCCTGCACTCGTACTCGGCGTTGCTGCTCAAGTGCCGCGGCTTCTCGTCCGTCCAGTGGCTCTCTTTCAGCACTCTCGCGACGCCATTTTACCTCTTTTGGCTCGGGCTGTACCTTTGCCATGTATCTGCATGTGGGTACATGCTGATCGCGAACTATGCGTGCGGACTGCGCTCGGAATTCTGCATCAAGATGCCGATTCCAGGCTCGTGGGTCCTCAAAGACAACATGGAACAGGCAGGCTTTTGGCGTCGGTACGTGCGCTCGATGTACTGGGCGTCGAAGACCATTACAACTCTTGGACAAGGCGACTTGGTGCCAGCGACCCTCGCCGAAACCAACTACTGCATCGTGGTCCAGTTTATCAGCGGGCTTTGGGCTACTGCCTTCCTCGCCTCGTGTTCATTCTATTTCAGCCGCCTCGATCGCAACATTGAGAACGGCGTGAGCACGAGACTTGAGCAGGCACTTCGGGTACGTCCTCACTCACGTGAGTTTGACGCGTCTATCCGGAGTTCTGACAGCATCTTTTGCCATGTAGTTTTTACGATCACGCAAGGTTCCGTCGACGCTATCGATTCAAATCCGCAACTATTACCAGCACATTCAACGAACGAGAAAAGGCGTAGAAGAGGAGCAAGTATTCGCGAATCTCCCTGACCACTACAAGTTTCAGTGTGGTTTCTTCGTGAAATATCGACTTGTTGCGAAGGTACGATGTGGTTGTGCTCTGCTTTGTCTCGATGGTTCGTTCATCTCAACGAAAATCTTTTCTCTTAGGTTCCCTTTTTCACCAAGCAACCGAAAGCGTTTGTCCGAACTATAGTGAACGCACTTGAAAGCGACTTTCTGTCACCGAAAGACGTCGTCTTGGCGCTTTACGATTTCGAAGAGCTCATCATCGTCTCGTACGGAAATATCTCGGTGCTGAACCAGCAGAAGGAACTGGTGCACGTACTCTCCGAGGAAGAATGGTTCGCTGAAGGTGCTCTATTCGATGAACAACGCTCCCAGTTCGAGCTCGAAGCGAAAACATTTTGCGAGGTATTTCGACTGTCGAGGCCCGTCTTCCTTGCGTGTATGGAGAAGCACTTTGCAAAACTGCGCATTGCGGCTTTGATGGCTCACCAACAAAGGAGGACGGCGATTTCAGCTCCGCGTGGTGCCCAGCCTGCGCGCCCGACGATCATACTGACCAAACCCCGTTCCACGAGAACGTCTCTGCTGAAGAAGTTTTCGCAACGAGGAGAATTCGAGTCGATGCCGTGGCAACACCCCAACTCGAAATTCCGCAAGCGATGGCGACGATGGAAAGTCTTCTTTTTGCTTTTCCTAGCTGTTGAAGTCCCATATGAAATCGCTTTCAAGTGGCGGCGCGGATTCTTTGGTGACGATGTGACCATGAGTCAGCAAAGCGTTTACTTGATGGCGTTCACGGCCGAGATCTTTTTCTACGTCGACTGGTACTTCCGGGCGTTTAAGTTCGCGAAAAGAAACCCCCATCGAGATGATCAGACTGATTCGACAAACCCGCATGGACGCGAAGATACCCAGAAGTCCCTGCGAGCTGACATGGCTGCAACAGTGATCAAGAAGCGAGACGACCTTGTGACGAAGTCTCCAACACTGTTTCAAATGTACATGGCAAGCGACGGCGTGGTCTTCGATGCGATATCGACTGTGCCAATCTCCGTGATCTGGAGTCTCGTGAACAACTCTAGTTTCAGCATCATGCTGCGAGAGGTCATGCGCTGCGCTCGTTTGCTAGCGTTATGTAGACTCCTCGCTCTGAAGCCGCTGATGAAGAAGATCATGGTCGAGTTTGACTTCAGCCCAGCAAGCCACTTGCTCACGAACGTGATCGTCTTTTGCATCATCGCTGCTAACGGCATGGCCTGCTACTTCTACCTGTTGGCCGACGACAAGGATTTCTTCGACGCATTGCCCGTAAGCTATGATGAGTTTTCGTCGTCAATCACGAGTCAAACGTGCTTGGAACACGCGACGCTGTTCGGCAACTGCACGTGGTTCATGTACGATCGAAGCACGTATGGGGTGGAAGCTCGATACATTCGGTCACTCCACTGGAGTTTGGTGCTGTTATCGACTGTTGGATACGGCGACGTCGTCTCCTTCACGAACAGCGAGTGCCTGATCGGATTTTGGTGGATTTATCTAGGCGCGTTGATCTGTTACTTCACATCGTGCGCTGTCGGCAGTGTGGTTTCCCAAGTGACGATCTTGCGATCGGCGAAAGACAATCGAGTGGAAGAAATCACGCGCGCACTCATTCGTTCCAACGTGTCGGTCGGCACCCGTACGATGATCCGGTCATTTTACGAAGCGAACTGGGAGCTGAACGGGAGCGTTCTTCCGGAGCAGTCCCTCGTGAAACGGCTCCCACGGTCTCTGCGCCACCAGTTGTCGTCATCGTTGTACCTTCACTACCTGCGCAAGTGCTACATTTTTGCCGGCTTTGGCGGCCAGCTCAACATGATCCGCGAGATCGCACTTGCCATGACCTCGCTGGTCGTCTTACCCGGATTCCCGATTGTCGAAAGTGGGCATCTTTGTGCCGAGCTGTACTTGGTGTTGAGCGGGGAGGTCGAAGTTCTACTGCCTTTACGCTACCGAAGTGGTAGTGTCGTCACGACGAAGAAAATGGGGTTTCTGGAAAAGCGGCGAGGCGGTCACTCGTTGCTTAGCCGATGGAGTCGGCTCATTTTTTCTCGAGGGTCCGCCGCCGACGCATCGGCATCAACAGATGAATTCTTGGCCATGATGCCCAAGTCGACGGGGCGATCACGCACACCCGATCGCCATCGAACACGAGATGTTCCCGTGGCTGTCTTGAAAGAAGGCGACTGCTTCGGGGACGAAGGCATGCTACCGAATGATCGCTATGCCCTTGCGATCACAGTGCGGGCACTCACCAGTGCTCAAGTCGGAGTGATCCATCGTGATGCGCTGCTGAATCTCGCTGATCGATATCCGATGCAGCTCGGTCAGATGTTCGCGCTCATTACGAAACGGCACGGAGACAACCAGGCGTTGTACAAGACGATACGAACCAATCTTGAACACCGCGACAAAGTCCGCGAATTTCTCGGTACCTGCCGTTCAGTGCACGTGGAGCGCAACACCTCTGTCGACGGGATCATCACGCCTGATCGAGATTTCTATCGCGTTTGGCGCGTCCTTCACGGTGTCATCATCCTGTACAACTTCTACCAGATCACATTTCGCCTCGCTTTCCTCTCGGACCCGTCGCCATCAACTGTGCTGACGCTCTCCGTAATTGACTACCTCATTGATGCGTTCTTTTACGCCGACATTTACCTCAAGTGGAACCGATTCGGCTACGAGAAATACGGCGAGAATGTCACGAGTTTATTTCGGATACGACGTCGCTTCAAGAAAGGGTGGTTCCGACTCGACTGTTGGAGCGTGCTACCACTTTACTACTACGGTGATTTTTTCTTTATGACAGTCGCTCGGCTGCCTCGACTGCTGAAGACTCCACAGCTGTTGGAATACATCAACGAGATCGAGTCGATGATCCGCGAAAAGTTTATGAAGGGCAGCACGACGCTGTTGAGTGTGTTCGATCTCGTCAAATTTCTCGTGTTCTTCCTCTCGGCTGCACACCACATCGGGAGTGTGTATTTTCTCCTGGGACGAGTGCTCACCACGTATGGATTTACGGCCTCCAGCTGGATGAGGGTCGACCTGATCATCAATACCTATCCCGACAACATTCTCGTGCAGTACAACCGAGCGATCTACTGGTGCCTCGAGACTGTACGTCGTGGGTATACATTGTTGCTTCTTGGATGGGGTCCTCATGCGCTCTTGCATACTGCTGTGTAGTTTACCGTGGTCTGCTTCGGAGATGTTATTTCTCGCAATGCCCCCGAGACTGTCTATGCCAGTCTCACGTGTATTATTGGCTGGATGTGCATCGGACAAGTTGTTGGTCGGATCACGTCGCTCATGGCGAGCATCGATAAGGTATGCGTGTCTAGTTCGGTGGATGCAGTGAGTTCTGATTGCCTGAGCGATTTCTCCCTGCTGGATGTATAGGACTTGAAAGAACACAACATGCGGGTCGACAACTTTGAGCAGTACGCGCATAATCGGCGACTACCACAGTTTCTACGCGAGCGCGCGATCGAAAGCGTCGAGTACAAGTGCAAATGTCTCATTGAACTCAAGATGCGATCCATTTTCGACGATTTGCCGCTCGCACTTCATGTGAACCTATTCGAAGAATTGCACGGCGACATTCTTCGCGGCGTCCCAGAGCTCGTGGAGATGTGCTCTGGAGCGCAGATTCGCGTGCTGGCAAACGCGTTTGAGCTTGAGATCTATGTTGCAGACGACATTATCATTGAAGAAGGTCGCCTCGGGACCAAGTTGTTCGTGATGAAGGAGGGACGAGCTGAATATTTCTCGGTGCATTCAAGAATGGTCTTCGCGGCTGTTCATGAAGGTGTGCTGTTCGGCGACCTTGCGTTTTTCCTCTCGGGCACGAGACAGATTGCGTCCGTGCGAGCGAGCAAGAGCTGCCAAGTGCTCCAACTGAGTCGATCCAAGTGGAACGCCCTGTGGCCCGACGAAACGAGACTCAAACTAGAAGCGAAGATCATGCCGATGATGCGCAGCAAGTACCGGTCGGTTGGGTTTGCATTTCTCAACATCATCAAGAATCTCGAGGTGTCGATCCACACAAACGCAAAGCCGAGTGGTACAGATCCGGATATGAGTTCTGCGAACTCCCCAGTTGCACCATCACTAGCTCAAGACGCGTCGTCGCGTTCGATTCAATCTTCAGGGGCTGCACGGCCCTCGACCGGCCACGAGAGTGATACGTCCAACTCGATCGGCCCGTGGAGACCCAGCCCAGGTGGACCTGAGCTGAAGCGACCTGACGGAACTCTCTCCCAGGTGATTGACAGTATCTTCCGAGGCTTCGAAAGTGCCGTTGTCGATCCTGCCATGGCTTCTTCTCTCGGGCCAGTGCTGAGGAGGTCACGACGAAAATCCAAGAAGCGGTCAGTACCAAGTGGGGGCCAGCTGAGAAAATTGAGCCGCATCCTTGGCATCGACATTGCGCCCTCTCGACATCTTGGCGAGACTGAACGCACTCGAGATGCTGACTGGCATTGGAAGCGGCACCAGAAAAATCTACACGTGCTCAAGTTCATTGATTCGCGCATGCACGAAGGTCGGATCGCATTACAGAGCCGCGTGGCACATTCAGGGAACATGGACAAATCCGATCCTTCGAGCATGTTTGCGGATACAACTGGTCCACCCGTTCCGTCCGGGCGAGTGCCAGACAACCCCAGTCAAAGCGCCATCGCAGTCGAAACCGAGCCTTCAAACGAGCACTCCCAAGTGGCATTAGAACGAGAAGCTGACGTTGCCGAGGAACATGGAGAAAGTACTGCACTCACAAATCCACCACGACTTGCTCAAGGCATGAGCAACCGGCATTCGATTCAGCTTGATCGGAATGGCCTCAACCATGCGTTCCAGACTGCTGTTGATCCCACGGTTAGCCAAGCGAGTACGGCTCCTCCGTCCCAGTCCGCAATGGGCTTCAGTGTGGGGGACACGGACATGGCGGTTAGCACGCGTGAGGCCACTGCAGCTCCAACCAGCGCGACAAACCCATTGGCCTTCTCGCGCGCCATGCCATCGGCAGTGCAGCCTCTGCACTCCAAGAAAACGGTTAGAGACGGTGCGGCCCGACCGGACGGAGTGTCGATACCGCCTTTCGCAGAGAGCACACACAGCGAAGCAGGCGACCAGAATTCGTACGTGCAACACCTCGACAACCTGAAAATGCGCTCCATGCGTCGTCAACGCCGCAGCGTCTTTGTGGCGATCAAGGATAAAGCAGACGAAGTCGACGAGACCAAAAACCCGTACGAAATCTGGCTTGAGCCGCCACTGCCTCCGTCGTTTTGCCTCGAGACATCAGGGTTCCGTCGCGTGTGGAACTCGATCATGTACTTGATCTGCTTGTACTACATCATGGTCGTTCCGTTCCGCGTGAGCTTCGATTTCGAGTATCTCTCGAGCCCCGAAACGACGACCATGACGGCTGCGTGGTTTGCGTGCGAGTACGTGCTGGATGTGCTGTGCGTGCTGGACTTTGTGCTCCAGCAAAATTACTTTACGTTCGTGCACCGCGGTACGCTTGTGACCGACCGGCGCTCGATCCGCACGCACTACATGCGCGAAGGCACGTTTCTCGTGGATTTGATTTGCATTCTGCCGCTCGAGGTGCTGCTCCCGATCATGCCACTCGGTCCAGCGCCAGGGTCAACGTCCACGGTCACGTGGTACCGCATCGCGGTCTTTCGACTCAACAAGATGATGCGCATTGCGCACTTGCACAGCCTCGGCGACAAGATCCAGCGCATGCTGATCTACGACGTCGCGGCGCTGTCGGCGTACGTGCGACCGAGCGTCGTCTACTTTGTG
>JAADXQ010000697.1:0-10070 GCA_023337915.1 Pythium angustatum | reverse complement strand
TGTTCTGTGAGGCGATTAGAGTCGCTCGTACTGTACCTGCTACTGTCTAGCTACGGGGCGTAAATCCTAAAAGTTCTGACAAAGGGTACACAACGTGAGATACTAGCCGATTTGTTGTATATTCTGTGGTCTATCTAGCGCTACCCCTTCGCTGGAATAGAGCGGGTCAGAGGACTAGTACTACATACGCGCTTTTCCGAGACCACTATATCACATGGTGGTGTAAGGGGTCGTAGATTTAAGACTGATGGATTTGTCACACTGAAGCCGTGCACAGCGTGTTGTGCAATTCTGGGATTGATGTGCGGCGGGATGTGCGTATTCTTTGCACCGACTCGAAGTTTTCCCACTATCTTCCTTTGTGTACCGCTTATGCACCGATCGATCCTCGGTGATAGCTACACTTGTAAACGATCGGAAATCTCTACGTCGTTTTGATGGGAAGAGCGGTGAACGTGTACGACGAAGGTGTATGAGATGGATGTGAAAGTCAAAAGCGAAGTCTAGATTTGTGAATACGCTGAGCATGTGCTTATGGGATGGGCCGTATGCTAGTCAGCTACTCTCGTATTTGAGAGGGCGACGACCCCGACTAGAAAACAGTATGGCCAGAAAATAGGCTGATCGCTAGTCGCATCGATGGGTGATGTGATTGATTGCAAATGCGAGAGAATTGTCAATCAAGTTGATCGTCGCAACAATCTTAGTAATTGCGTTCCAATAAAGGTCTGCGAATCCTTTTCTCGGACGAGTGATTTGGAAGTCGTGAAAGCTAGCAATGAATCGACTTGCATTGGTCATTAGAACATCTCTCTGCGGGCCCAGACGTCTACTATGCATCGAGACGAAGAGAGCTGGACCGTACTCTGCTCGGTGAGGCTCATCATGAAGTCCAAGCTTCTCGGGCTCGAGTTGCCGCACGTGGCCGAAGAAGTGACCAACTTCATCGGGTTTGCCCGAGAGTGGACAATTCCGCGCGCGTGTGATGGCGACCATCCTCGTCTCATGAAGCTGTTGTCCGGTCGTGGTGTCCTCGGCGCAACCGACTATCGCGTGCTTGCCGCAATGTGCAACGTCAGACTGGGGATCGCAGCGAGAGCTGGGAATCTCCGAGTGTTCGAGGCATTCACACGATTTTTTCCAAACCTGGTGATTACCACGGCTGCTTCCATCGCCGTCCGAGTTGGTCACGCGCACATTGTTGTGTGGCTTCTTGATCGGGACCTTGTGGTATGGCGGGAGGAGGACCTACTGGCTGCCGCAAGATACGGGTCGATCAGCGGTGTCAAGCGTCTTCTGCAAGGCCTACGTTGGCAGCCGACCGCACGAATGCTTCACATTGCGATAGAAGAGGGGCACGTTGAACTTGCGCAGTGGCTGTGGCTCGAGTTTTGTGCGCGTGACTGTCTCGAGATTTTGGAAGAAGTTATTGCTGCAAGTCCGTTACGCCTGGCGCAGTGGATGGCTTCAAGACTTCCAAGATCAGTCCGCGTCAGCATCGACCTTGCAGCAGAGCGTGGTGACCTTCAATGGATCAAGTGGGCCGACGCACGCGGCGCCGTTGCCTCTACCCGAGCCATGGACGCTGCTGCCGCCAATGGCCATCATGAAGTCGTCGTGTGGCTGTATATTCACCGCCGTGAGGGACACAGCACAAGTGTCATCAATCAGGTGGCCAAATTTGGTCATGTTCCCGTTGTTCGGTGGCTGCATGAAGTCGTAGGGTGCACGTGGACCAGTGAAGCACTCTTCAACGCTGCCGTCAACGGACACCTTGAGCTGCTGCAGTGGTTTCTACAGACTCGGTTGGATTTAGCGTGTCCTCCATCGACGCTAGACCACGCTGCAGGCAACGGACACCTTCACGTCGTCGAGTGGATGACAGTGACGAGCACGAGCATTGCGACGCATAGTGCAATGGACTGGGCCGCAGCCAACGGCCACAATGATGTCGTATTCTACTTGCACGACAACCGCCACGAAGGATGTACAAGTGCTGCGATGGATGCCGCAGCCGCCAACGGAAACATGGGCCTCTTGTACTTTTTCGGCGAAGAAAGAGACGAGGGTTGTACCACGGCTGCATTTGATAACGCGGCGCGCAACAACCAATGGCGGTCGTTGGAATATTTGCACGCTGTTCGTGACGAAGGTTTCACTGCAGCTGCACTCCGCAACGCGGCGACCAATGGTTCCCTCGGTACCGTCAAATGGTTTGTTGAAGATCTCGAGATGCCGTTAACCACAGAGGTGATGGATGCAGCGATTGGTTCAGGCAACGAGGAACTCGTGCGTTATCTCATTCACGATCACCAGCAGTGGTGGACAAAGGCTGGGATAGATGCAGCAATTATGAGTGGTCATCTCGAGCTTCTTGGATACTTGCAGACGCTGCGTCCAATGAGCTGCAGCGCTGAAGCCGTGCGCGCTGCCGTCGAATCAGGAAATCTGTACCTCGCGAGCTGGGCGTTCAAGTACTGCGACGAGCCTGTCTTCGTGGACGCGAACGATCCCACGATCTTACGTCATGGGTGGTTGCTCAAGATCTTGCGCGTTACCTTTGCGTAGATCAACCTTCGCACGAGCTTTACCAAGGAGTGATCGGCGGTTCAAGGTTCCAACACTGATTTTCTTTCGTTCATCTGGTGCATGCGCTGTTCACCCCTTCGCAAATCATTCCACTCTAAAAAAACAATAAACAGCTGATTACGGTTCCCTTTATTGGGTCACGAGTTTCGTTTTTGTTGCCGCTAGGACGTCAATTGGAGTTTTCACGGTATTAGCGTTTGGTTAACTAGCCATATCGTTGTAGATAAAGACACTTCTCGATGATACGAGCGATCGCATCGCTGCGAAGCTTCAGGCTGTTGACGGCATACACTTGCAGCTCACCGAGTGAACACGCGCACAACAGGACGAAGCGCCGACAACAGCAATCTCATTCACGACTCTGTGGTGGCGTGTCTCACAACGCCGAATTTATCGCTGTCCAGTGCTGTCTCCGCGCCGCTGAATCCTTTTACCGTGCACTCAAGCTGCTTCCACTACGGCCGACGACGGTGACGTGCTCTCCATGAACGTCGTCGAGGCTGTCTTGAACCACATGCATCTGAATTCGCTCCAATGACCAAGTACTGTTACGGCTTTCTGCGGGTTATGAAATGCAACAACAGTGACTGCCTCTACCTTCATGGTCCGGCGAACAAGGCGATAGTTCCTCGAGTGATGAGATGCGATCGTCGGTCTTCGCTGGCAATGCATCGTTCCACAACCACACGACCAACGAGATCCGGATCGGCACGCGCTTCCCACCGCCCATTTGTGCCACGATTACGACTGCCAGCTCCGCTGCCATCTCAATACAAGCCTCGGTGTCGTCGTCGGCGGTGTTTGTCGAACGCGTCGAACGTCATCAAGCACAGAGGCGGCCATGATCCACACATTGCGAGAGATGCACAGCTTGGCACCGGACTTGTGGCGCGGCAACTCGTACTGTCGAAAAGGCACGGGCTTTGCCAGAAGCAGTAGCAGCAGCATCGCCGCGCTGTCACGCTCATGTTTCTTTGTTGTCGCCTAACACGTTGCCGCCGTGGTCGTCGTATGTGCTATCGCCGATCGAGTCAAATCACACGTGCGTGTGGCGGTCGACTTCCATCGATCGAACCTTCAATTGACACAAGAGTCGGTGGCAGTCGAATAGCCGATGTCTGAGGCCTGGCTGGGCCGCTCGAAGCACTGACGTTTACGGCGGGATTGTTGTAGCAGGAGCCGGCTTTGGTCGATGCGTCGGTTGCGCGAGCTTGGATTCATGGAAGTGGGAGATGGAACAACGTCTTCACGCGATGCGTCTGCGCGGGTTTCGATTTGTTTTGTCCTTTTGGGCCATTGATTTCCGCTTTTTGGATGTGGTCGAGTCCGTAGGAGGCTGGCGCCACATGCCATTGATGTCAAGGTCCATGAGCCAACGAACCGTGAAGATTTGAGGCCGCTCAGAAGTAAGCTTGGTTCGGTTGAAGGCGTCAGACAACGGGAGACATCGAAGATGATGCGCCGCACGAACTCTCGATAGAGCGACGTAGATGTGTTCGAATTTCCATTTTGGAGAGTACGGAGATCCTTCCAAGGCGAGGATAACTCTATCAAAAGTCGCTCCTTGCGCCTTCCACACTGTCTGGGCGAACGCGAGGTCTACGGCGTGCTGTTCATAGTGAATTCGTAAGGGTTCACCGAAGTCGTTTTTCAGCTTGATCTTGAACTTGTCGTTGGCCGACACAATTCCGATGGGGATCACAATACCCGACGCGGTGTCGCCGGGTGCAGCAAGATTTTCGGTCGCTGGCCACGTGGAAGAATCAACTCGGTTATTGTTCCGGTCCAATATCACCACGTTGATATACTCGGGCGGGAATGGCAGTTCGACAATACGAGACTTTTTGCGGATTGCTGCTTGAGTGAGTTCAAACACAGAGCGTGTTTGTGCTGGATCGTCCCAGGCGATTGAGTGGTATTCGCACCGTGTTCCATTTGCGACCCCCATCGCAACATTCCCGTTGGCGTTGTCGAGAACTTGGCCTCGGGCGCCTTGATAAAAGTAGCCGAAGAGCAATGGTCGAGTACATTCACGGTACAGCGAGTGAACAGCGGGACCAAGTTTGTCCGCAGCATCATCGCGAATCTTTCTCTTCCACCGATACAAAATCTTGTTCGCTCTGAGAGCAAGTTGTTCAGCCATCGTAGCATTCAACGTCGCGCGATCATCATTGCCGGTGACAAGTATAACTGAGTGCTCTACCCAGTTCGGGTCTTGTTGAACGTCGTGTGCGGTTAGTTGAGTCGTCAGCTGGGTGACCACTTCATGAGTTACGGGCTTGTAGTTCGCATTGTCCTCGGCTGACCAACGTAGTCTGTTGGGATATGTGCGCGGTAGTGGCCTCATTGAGTCGAGAAGTTGCTGCTGGATCGGGCAATCTGTAGCGCGCTGTTGTTGTGTGAGAAACACTGTGGAGAACTTGCTGAACAGGGCTTTGGCGGGTTTTGAATATTGATCAGCGGATGCGTACAACACTTTGCACAGCGACGTGCCTGAGATGACATCGAGTTGATAGAAGTCGCTCACCTGTAACGCAGTCATGAATGAGTGAAACAGCGCACCTTTAGTTGATCGAGCCATCGTAATCATAACGTACTAGTAGGATGGAGATACCGCCGAACGGTACCTTGGAGCCATAAATATCTTGAAGCCGTTCGTCCATAACAGCAAGGAGTCTCGCGGATAGCATCGATACTTCGTCCACGATGACTAGCGCGACGTTAGCGTTGAACATCTGCTTCAATGCAACCTTTGCATGGATAGCAAGCTTGTTTTTCCTCCCAATCTTGAAAGCCGAATGGAAGGTCTGTCCATTCGTCATTTGGATTGCTCCAGCGCCCGTCGGGCACGTACTGACGACACTATGGCCGAGTTTTTCAAGTTCGGATGTGATACGCCTGACGATGTGGGATTTGCCTGTGCCTCCAGCGCCGTGTATCATCGTGAGTGTCTGGAGTCTCGGTCTTTGTTGGAATCCTGACATGACTTTGTTCACAGCCGCAACTTGTTCGAGAGATAAACCGTTGACATCAAAGTTAGCAGCAGGGCCAGCCAATGGATCTTGCACAGCGGAAAGAGCGGAGTGCGATGCTGTTGAATTGTCTCTCAAAACGTCGGGCTTGGCCATCGTCTTGATTCTACTGCACACTAGGCGTAAAGCACCTTGGTCTTGGTCGGCTCGGTCGTTGAAGTAGATTCCATTCGTTGATACATCGGCGCAAGGTGTGAAGTCTGCTGGTGGATCAGGAAAAAGCGTGTCGACTAATCCAGTCTTCAAGGAACGCAAGTGGTGTTGCTGGTCTTGATTTGATGCCACCGCTGCCATCATAAGACGGTATGTGTCCACAGATGACTGAACTGTTCCAATCAACTCCGCGTCGTTCGAATCACCAGCACGCTTGCGCTGTTTGCGAGTAGAGTCGGCTACCTCTTCGGTCCACAGTGTCGCAGAACGATTTCTCCAATCTGTCAAATACTCTTCGTTCCTCGATGATCGATGCCCGCGCTTCACGACGTTTCGATAATACCGAAACCTTTGACGATTAATAAGTGGGGCTCGGCTATGGTCCCACTCGCGGTTGAGCTTCATAAGTCCATGCTCGTCGAGATCATAGATGGGTCGGTCGTCGACCCACGGAGTGAAAACGCTGATCACATACTCAGCGACTGCTTTCCGGCAAGCTGTTGCTTCAAGATTTTCTTTCCAAACAGGCGGTGGGCGTCCTCCGAACATCGGTGTATGCATTTTGGCTCGAATACAACCCTCATAATGACCAAACAGAGGATGCTCAGGCGCGAAAGGGAAACTGGGGCGTTTTTTTCGACCTCGCTTCACTCGCACATCCGTGTCATCTATCACCGTCTGGTCGTTCTCCTTTTCAATGAGCTTTACGTCCACGATGCATTCAAACTCGAGCGGGGAGTAATCTGCAAAATGATGCCCTCTGTGACGGTAAGAGTTGGCCTGCGTGAGGAATAGTACTTCATCACCAACGTGATACGCCCGTGCACCTCCCGACTTGCAGTATTGGATACTCAAGTCACTTGAGTGAGAATCGTTGTTCACCATTGCGGCTAGTACATCAAGCGCCTCAATATCAGCATCGCCGCTCTCATTCTTCGATTCGATTGGAGCTGATTCTTCATCCTTCGAGTCATCCTTGAGTACTTTCAGCAAATCCCACGGGAAAATGAACCAGAACGTGTCACTTGATTCGAACGAGCGGCGACCCCGCAACGCGTAAACCATCACCGTGTGCGACCATTCGTGGGCTCCGGTGAGTGCATTCACAGTTCTCGCAGCAAGATACTTTCCAATCCGCAATGCAGTATGTGCGTCGTCGGCTTGACTTGGATAGGCTGCCACATGATCCAGTGCGCCGATGAAGACAGGGACTGTATTTCTTAGACCTGGTTCATCCTTCGTCATGTATGCTTGTTGGTATTCCTCCACCATATCTCCGCCATCTTCACCACTAATGATGGAAGAGTTCGTGTGGGAGCATGTCAACGCAGATAAAATCACGTTCGTCTCTACGAACATTCCATCTTCGGTTGGACGTTGAAGCTCCCACACAATCGGACCTTCAAGAAAAGGCGGAAACATCTCGCGGCGGCTTGAATCATATCCGGTGTCAATCGCCTCCTTTGTGCGCTCGTCAAGTGGCAGCGACCTCAGCACCGGCCGCATTCCTTTGGACAGGTTACCCGCCTTTTCACGGATGATCACGACTGGCTGGGTCGGCTGAGGAAAACAGCCTGCAGGCCGTGCTAGGCGGCACATGTAATTCCCACGAAGTCCCTTGTAGCAAGTCGTACTGTGTGAGTGGAAATTCGTGGTCACTGCACGTTTCCGCGCAGCGGAGTAGAATTCAGACGTTGACGTACATGGGTCTGGAACAGGAATTTCGTATGCGCGCGGCAACTTCCCATTGACTTCAAGGCAGTCACTTCGCCATTGTCGAAGAGAAGCGTCCAATTGCGTACAAGAAACGGATTCGAGCCATTTGGATACTCGTTCGCAGAGATCAACGTTGCAAGAAACTCTGGAAAGCAGCTGCGGGGTGTACGACGATCCGTAGAGCAATGCATGCGCGTGCAATCGACCGTCTACTTGAGCTTCCACAACTGCACATTGAGCAGCTATTCTTCCATAACCCCCACTAAGTCGACAGTGGTAGGGCTGTGAAATTCGTGTCTTGCTCGAATTTGAACAGCACACCACGCAGTCAAACACGATCTGCAAGCACCGCTCAAACACTTCAACCGCAAGAGCTGGGAATTCGTTCGAGACAGCAAGTCGTTGGTATGGACTCGTTTGCAATCCTTCAGGTAAATCATCAAATTTGCAGGTGGCCTTGTTGTAAACGACGTTCGGTTGGTTCCACGCTTCCAGTTTTCGTACCATTGCAATCCTGTGCAGCAGCAAATTGTCGTGTTCCGGTGGTGCCACAGTCACCCAGTGCTGTGGAACGCCATATCGGTACCGGAGGGCAGCGATCTTCGGTCTCGAACCAGCCCGCTCAAATGGGGAAAATGGTACAGAACCACCGACTAGGGATAGAAGGCGAAGTAGTGACGCGTTCAAACGCTTCGACTCTTTTGTTTTCGGGTTGTCTCGAGCATGAACGAGTCGCTCACGAAAACGCTTGGAGCTGACAAGTGAGCCAAACTTTTTCAGTACTGCCGTATGTGAAGTTCCGACCTTTGCTGCTCTTCTTACTGCAGCATGGCGCTGCAATTGGTTGAATAGTAGAGCGATGAACGCCGTGTCGCGTTCAAATCGACCGTCGTAGTACCTCATTAGATGCTTCACAAGACAGCTGGGCCAGGTACCATTGGGCAATGAAGCACCACCACGCATAAACAGGTGCGGAAAAGCACCGGCAATGGATTCTCCATTATGAGACCACTCAGGAACCGGATCTTCACCTCTTGACACTGGGACGACATTTGCATGCGTGGTATCTTCTGGTGTTGAATCAATCAGCTCCAACAGCAAATCAGAAGCCACCGTACTGCCATCGGACACATCTGGCTTCTTTAGCACCGCGGCATTTGTGATTAGCAACCGGTCATCGACCTGCTTTGGCACCGACTCGTTCATGTCGTCGCCGAACCGCTCAGAAGTTAAGCATTCATCCACAGCTTGAGACTGATCTGAGTCATCAAAGATGATGCACTGCTCAATGCTGTGCTCCATCATTTCGATGGCTTGCCTGGATTCACACGAGTCGTCGATCATGATCTCCTTCTCTCGAAACAAGCTGTGCGTATGCTGGAGGACCCGAAGCCACGCAAAAATATCATCGGTTGGCAGCTCGTACATTTTGCGGTACATTTTGCGTTGGACACGCCACTGTTCAGTCGGGCCGAGGAAGGTGACGCGTGGTATGGCCTCTTCGTCTGTCCAGGGAAGCACTTTTGCACATTGAGACGGACCGTCTGATGGAAAGCAAATTGAGTGTCCTGATGAGTGCTTCGGCGACAAAAGCAACTCTGTAGCAAAGCGTCTCACTGGTGTGATACAATTGAAGGCGACCGTGTTGAGTTTTGGTAGTGACGAAGGCCGTCCATAGTCGTGTCCAGATGCAAGGCTGTACTTCATTTTCCGCGGGTTGGTTGAACAAGGTTTGCACAGCTGAATAGCCCCCGTGTCTTTCACAAGGTCTGGATTGAGATAGTAGTACACGTCTTCATGCTCAAAAACTTGGACGTAACGTTGGATTACATCAACGTCAATGGTTCGCAACTTCGCACTCTCTTCGTATGTGAGCCGGAATGTGCTTGGAAGCTCACACAATGCCAATGTAATTATGGCAGTACCGGCCAAAATCAAAAACTCACAACACGACGCGCACGCACGTAGATCATTTGCAGAGCTTGCAAGTGGCTGCGCCTCGGCTTGGCAATTTCGAATGTCTTCGACCGATATTTCCTCATCCAACGAGCTCATCAATCTGTTCACAGTCGACACGCAACTTGGCCCCATGAGCGTCTCATCATTGAATACGTACGCCGCTGGGTCATTTGAGCAGAGGTGGAAGAAAAGTAGCGCCAGTCGAGGAAGGGTCGTGTAATTCTGTCGCTTCGTAATAGCCACCAATTCTTCAGCAGTCAGCTCAGTAAGAGTTGTGGCGCGCGCATCCAGCGATCTCAACAACGCATGCTCATTCTGCATGTCGTCAGTGGTGTCATCTTGCGTAGGATCATCAACGTTGGCTTCTGAATCGCTCCGCTTGAACCGAGGTCGACTACGACAAGACGTATTCTTGATTCGACTATTTTTTGCCGTCCACCGAGAATCAGATAATCCAGGCGCTCCGACTTCCTCCGTGTCTTCAACAGACACGTCAACTACGTCACTTCCACATCTGTATGCTGCGACAACTTCACGCACACGATCACAACCTGCGATGTCGAGTTCAACAGGCACATAGTGATTGCGCGCGTCAAACGGGACCACGCGGCTCACATCACC
>JAADXQ010000696.1:0-10087 GCA_023337915.1 Pythium angustatum | reverse complement strand
GTCTGTCTCGTGGTCATAGCTACAGAACACGGGATATAAAGTGTGAGGATCATGGACACGTTGATAACGACCATCACGGCCGATTCGATACTACGCGTACCCCATGAGATGGCACACACCATGCGCCAACAGAATCGGCATGCGCGTCTCGAGCGAGACAACATCTTCTTCTTCGTGGTCATCACATTGGCGTTGAACGTATGGCAGGCTGATGTAGATGTCGCCAAGGTAGCGCTCTTCGCGCGCGTGTACCTTTGGGAACCGCCCTGGTCGAGAGATCTACAGAGGACGATGGAGAGAGAGTGTGCGGAAGCGATTAGCGTGTATGCCTTTTAGCTCACGCCAACAGAGCTTGCATCGTACCTTGTGGGTAGGAAACGAAAGGATGTCGGTTGGTCGATTCTTATTGCGGTACTTGTGGTTGAGGCGCTGGATGTGCTCGTCCGTTGTGAACATCAACCCGACGTCCCTACAGTGGAGCACATGCACGGATGGCGGAGGGTCAGCGTCATGGCAGCATACTACCGACCCGTCCAAATTCGGTGAGACGACTCACCATGGTCCACCCGGACAGTTGATCGATCGCACCATCGCCTTCAGCTGGGCATCCGCGTGCGCCACAGACACGCCATAGCGGCCAAGGGACGCCGCGAGTCCGCGCGCCACCTGAGCCATTGTGATTGTTTTGGTCGCGTTTCGTGAATCTGAATGCACTTGTATTTATACCCAATCCAAATGCTCTTTCACTAAAGGTACGATTTTGGAGTTCTCTGATTTGTCTAATGTTGTGGTTTTCGTCGGTTCCTATTTTGACCAATGCAATGCTCCCATTCGTAAACAAGGACTCCACTGATGCCACAAGAACGATCTCCAAACGTCACTTCAGAATTCCCGTCAAACGCACCCTGCTCCAAGCAGACGCAAGGCAGCCGGTGACGCTCTGCTGTCATATTGAAGCGTTCGCTGGCCGTTTGTGCATTCTTGTCACCACCAGAACACGTTGAAGTTCTCCCGGCGTTTGAAGATCTGACTGCGCAGTCACTCGAAAGACGCCGGCATCGACCACGGCGTGCCGGAACCGCCGAGTCTCGGCAGCGCCACGACGGACGCTCACGCATCAAAAGAAGGTTGGGACACCCACGCGACGAAAGGGTCCGGATCTCTTGCTTATAGTGTACTAGCATGGTAGCCTCGAGACCAAATTGCATCGACGTGAGAAGAGCCATGGGAATAGATCTCCTGTCCTATGTGCCAGTCGGCAACTTGATCCCGTTGCAGTTGTCGTGGTGAACCGTCTCGAAATTGATCTGTTTTCTCGGCTTGAGAATATGGGTTCTGCTGTGACAGAGTGTAGGCCCACCCGCCTATCCCTAGAGTGACGTCGACAGCCAACTTCAAGCGGGTCAGCGGGTCGGGTCAAACCCACCTGTTCGCCTCTTTCCGTGAAGAGTCTCCGATTCTGATTGGATAGTCTGACCCGTGGGCTTCACTCATGAAAGCCCACGGGTCAGATCGCAACCGTGAGCGAAGAGATACGCACGCGACGTGAGTGCCCAAGCAGGGACTGAAGCAACCAACCGGCCGCGCCGTCCCGACGAGACGCCATTTCCCAATTGGCTCGCTTCCTCCGCCGACCCGCTTGTTCAACGCACACTGTCTCACACCATGTCGACCGGCTACTCTGTCATCCGCACGCCCGCCCAGAACAAGGTACCAAACGCTACACAGCGATTCGTCTCGACTGGAGTGGTTGGTAACATCTACGTGTTTGCATCGTTAGGGCCTCGCCTTCACGGCCGAAGAGCGGGACGCACTCAAGCTGCGTGGGCTGCTACCTGCGGCCGAGAGCTCCAACGAGCTCGAGACTAAGCGCGCGCTCATCCAGCTGCGCAAGAAGTCGACGCCGCTGGAGAAGTACCTCTTCTTGCAGAGCATGCAGGTGCGTCACGGTAGGCCACCGCTGGTGCGGGTGCCTGTGGGTTGGTTTCGTGGTGGGTTGGGTTGGTGGGTCGTGCCACGCTGTGGGCCGTCACGACACTCGTCGTTGGTTGGTCCATGACGTGGCAGCGGATGCCAACGCCCACGGGACCACCACCACAGGTGCTCTGCCGTGGTCAGATGACACTGGTGGCTGACGTCGTGTGTGGCTGCGATGACGTCACAGGATACGAATGAGGCCATCTACTACCGCATCTTGGTCGAGAACACGGCCGAGTTTATGCCGATCGTCTACACGCCGACGGTTGGACAGGTCCGTTGTCTAGTCCATAGCCACTGGTGCTTGGCTCGTATCTCATCTGGTGCTTGTTGAACCTGCGGAACGGCAACTCACATTCACGTCATTTCTTTGAACAGGCCTGTCTCGAGTACAGCCACATCTACCGCCAGACGCCGCGCGGTCTGTACATCTCGCTCAAGGACATTGGTCGCGTCTCGGAGCTCTTGGACGCCTGGCCGGAGAAGGACATTCGTGCGATCGTGTTTACCGATGGCGTACGTTTTGTATCGCTGGCTGTTTGGATCCCCTTCGATCGCAAGGGCACTGACCAAGCACTTGTCATGTCTCATGTTATCCATAATGTAGGAACGCATCTTGGGCCTGGGCGATCTCGGCACGAACGGCATGGGCATCCCTGTCGGCAAGCTCGCGCTGTACACAGCGTGTGCCGGCGTGCCGCCGCACATGTGCCTACCGGTTGTGCTCGACTGCGGCACCAACAACGAAGAGTTCCTCGCCGACGAGTTCTACATGGGGCTGCGCCAGAAGCGCGAACAAGGTCCGCCGTTTGAGCAGCTCGTGGACGAGTTCATGAACGCTGCCAAGGCCAAGTACGGCGCGCACGTGCTGCTGCAGTTTGAGGACTTCGGCAACTCGACCGCGTTCCACCTCCTGCGCAAGTACGAGAACACGCACTGCACGTTCAACGACGACATCCAGGGCACTGCGTCGGTCGTGCTGGCGGGTCTGTTGGCGGCGGTGCCGCTGTCGGGCAAGCCGCTCTCGGACCACACGTTTGTGTTTATGGGCGCTGGTACGTGGCACAAACTGACACTTGAGGCGCTCCAGCTATTTCGAATCTGACGCTGTCTCTCTGATATCGATGTGCAGGCGAAGCTGGTACGGGCATTGCCGACCTCATTGCGCGCGCGATCGCACACGAGACAGGCAAGACCATTGAGCAAGCGCGTGAGCAGATCTGGCTCGTGGACTCGCGTGGTCTCGTGGTGCTCTCGCGCAAGCAGTCGCTTCAGCACCACAAGCTCTTGTACGCGCATGACGCCCCCGAGTGCAAGACGCTCGAGGAAGCCATCGACCGCATCAAGCCGTCCGCGCTCATTGGCGTGTGCACGATCGCCAAGGCCTTTTCGAAGGAAGTGTGCGAGAAGATGGTGGCGCTGAACGAGCACCCGATCATCTTCGCGCTGAGCAACCCGACGTCGAAGGCCGAGTGCACGGCCGAGGAAGCGTACACGTTCACGGATGGAAAGTGCATCTTTGCGAGTGGCAGTCCGTTCGATCCCGTCGAGTACAAGGGCAAGCGCTACGTGCCTGGCCAGGGCAACAATTCGTACATCTTCCCTGGCGTCGGCCTCGCCTGTGTTGGCGCGGGTCTGACGCACGTCGACGACGAGATCATGATCATCGCTGCCGAGACGCTTGCCAAGCTTGTGACCCCCGCGGATCTCGAGACGGGTTGCGTGTATCCGCCGCTCTCGTCGATTCGCTCGGTCTCGCTTGAGATCGCCACTGCCGTCGCTGAATACGTACGTACCGCTCCGTGGTGCTGGGGATTGCCTGCGTCGATTGCTAACTGGTGGAATATGATACAGGGTTACACGAAGGGCTACGCGACGGTCGCGCGCCCCACCGACATCAAGGAGCACTTGCAGTCGATTGTCTACAACCCTTAACTCGTTCTACTCGAGGGCGTGGCGTGCACGTGTTGCGACGTCAGGGCACTGGCCTGATCTTTAACTGTCTATGATCAATATTAGTGTATTGACGGTGTTCATCTCCTTTGCAAACGACTCTACTCTTGATGATTTCGCAACTGCGTTCACCATGTTGGGCCGGGGGCACATCCAGTAGTAGTTGCGGTCGCCGCTTACTCACTCAGCAGCTCCTCCACCATGGCCTTTTGCGCCGCCGAGAGCTTCGTCGGGAACTGCACGTGGTGCAAAATGTGGAGGTCTCCTTGCTGGGACGGGAAGTTGTGGTGGGGCATGCCCTCGCCTTGGATCGTCCGCACATCGAATGGTTTCGTGACGTCACTGCGCTTGACCAGTACCTTTCGGTCGTCCAGGTGCAGCACGTTCTTGCGGTAGCCCAGTAGCGCCTCCTCCAGCGAGATGACCATCTCGTAGTGGAGATCATCGCCTGCGCGACTGCCAGCACGTTACATGATCGTCGATGCGTCAGTACCGTATCCTTCCGTGATCAACAGAAGCACAAACATCGACACGCACCGAAAACGAGGGTGTGGCACCTGGTGGAGACGGAAGATCACGTCGCCGGGCACCATTCCGGGTCGCTGCTCGCTCTCACGCTCAAAGACGATCTGGTGGTTCGACGGCATGCCGCGTTCGATGTCGGCCACGAGCTCTTTCTCTTCCTGTACGACCTTGTGGCCATGGCAGTGCGGACAGTGGTGGCGGAAGACCTTGCCTTTCCCACCACACTTGGGGCACTGCTGCTGCATCTGCACTGTGAAGCCCGGGCCCATGCGCTGCTGTACAAGCACGACGCCTTGACCTCCGCACGTCTTGCACGGCGTCGTCTGCATAGCCAGTCATGGTGGACATCAGTGACGGCGCCTGTATCGTGCTGGTGGAGAAAGACGTACCTTGCCGTCCTTGGCACCGGTGCCACGACACTTGCGGCAGACGACGTTCCGAGCAAAGCGCGCTGTCTTCTGCGCGCCATTGTAGAGCTCTTCCAGCGTCACCGCGAGATCCATCGCCGCATCTGGGCCACGCGGCTTGCCGCCGCCCCCAAAGAACGAATCGAACGGGCTGTGCGAGTGGCCGCCGCCTTTCTCGTCCCGCTCAAGGCCTTCAATACCTTCGAGGTCGTACACCTGACGCTTCTGCGCGTCCGACAAGACCTCGTACGCACGCGCAATCTTGTGGAACTTGTCCTGCGCCTCTACGTCACCAGCATTCTTGTCTAGTGGCACACCAGGTTGAGGTGAGCGAGTGCAATGAGCCGTGCGTTAGAGTCTGTGGACACGCACCTGGGTGGTACTTGAGACTGAGCTTGCGGTACGCGCGTTTGATCTCCGCGTCCGTTGCCTCCATGCTCAGCCCAAGCGCTACGCAATAGCAGTAGACGCAAACGAAAAAGGTCAGCACCGACCATCCCATGCGAGGCACGGCACTCACTACGCACTCTCGTAGAAATCGTCGTGGTCGTGGCCGTGCGCTTCCTCCACGTGGCCGTCGCCGCCAAAGCCCCCGAAGCCGCCAAAGCCGAAGGCACTCGCTTGGTGCTGTGGCTGCGTGAGCGTCGCCAGTGCCAGCGCTGCCACCAACGCCAGCTTCGTTGCGTGCCACATTGCGCTCCTCGGTCCGTCAGCTTAAGTCCACGTGTACCCCTTCGAGAGCAGGATCGGTCGAGCTTCCGGAAATGCTGGTCAAAATACATACTGTTTTGGCTGTCTTAAGTACGATTATAGAAAAATCCGCTTAGCATCCGTTGCCACCGGCAATTGCCAGGCAGGCAGTCGCGTCGACGACCGAGAGCACGTGCACGGCAACGCTCCACACGAGGCTGAGCCCGAGCACAGCGACCAGCAGCGCGCCGATGCCAGCCGAGGAGCCGCGGTCGCTCTGCTTCCACGCGCGGGCTTCGTCGCCGGTACGCGGCAGTGCCATGAGCCACGCGAGCGAGAGCAGCTGGCAGACGTAGGCAATGAGAAACACGGCGGTCGCGTCGCCGCGCACACGCGTCGTGTCTTGCAAGAGGTCGTCGTTCGACACGGCGAAGCGCGCGTCGATGTACTTGGTGACTGTGAGCCCGACAGGCGTCGCTAGAAACGACACGGCCGTGACGAGTGAGCGCAGGAGCTCGGCCGTACCCGGCTCGGCGAGCTCCCCGAGGACCACGGTCATGATCACGTAGTCCAGCGCCGATGGCAAGGCCTCCATGACGGGCAGGCCGATCCAGAGCCACTGGCTTCTCACGATCCCCCAGATCGTGAGCATGGTCGCGCCGCAGTCGAGCACGAGCACGACGACGGTCGCGCCGATGATAGAGAGTCGGTAGTTGATCACCCAGCCGTTCTTGTCCGCGAGCATGACGAGTCCGATGACGGCGCCCGTAGCGACAAAGCTCACGACGTTGTCGTTGAGTGGTTGGACGCCCGCCCAGTAGAGCGCGGTCGGATTCACGGGCGTGGCGCTGATCCCGCCCAAGACACCGCCAAGGAAGCGACACACGATCACGTACGCGACGACGCGGTGCTGGACGAGTTCCCAGATGCGTCGAAAGCAGGCGACAAATGACTGGCGCGTGCTCGAGCTTTCTTCGATCATGAGCCAGGCAAACGGGATCGGCAGTGATGCGACGATGGCGCCGATCAACATGGTTTGATTGTAACTGAGCGTGAAGTCAAAGTCGCCGCCGTAGTGCCAGCCACTCATGCCGATGCCCATAAATACAAACGAGAGGAGCATCGCCGCGTACCGTGACATCGTGACACGAGCCACAAACGGCGACTCGTGCGTCGGGCCGTGCGGCGGGAACAACCGTTGCGCGGTCGCTGCGACCAGCGCGTCGGCAGCGACGTCGGCTAGAACGTACCCCACGCTCGCGATGGTCATGAGCAGGATGTAGACAGCTCCGTGGCGTGGTGCGTCTCGGTTGAGAGAGGCGAGTTGCTCGGTCGTCATCTGGATCAGAGGCGTCGACGCCGCTCGAAGCGCCGATTCTTTGAAGTACGGCTCGGGGATGTCGATGAAGTAGATAGCGCCCAACGAAATGCTGGCAATCAGCCATCCCAGTACCATGTACGGTCGGTAGTGCTGGCCAGCGACCAGTGGCATACAGTCCATGAAGATGCGGAAGAACGGGCGGAAGCACCACGGGACGGCTAGCAGTGTGCGTGCCGACAGCGTCTGTGTGCCTTCCATGTTGAGGTACGCGGTGAGGAACGGGTACACGGTGAGCGGCAGCACCGTTGAGACGACACCAATGGCAAGGCTGTGGACGACAAGGCCGCCCCATCGCGGGTCGGTGAGTGGGATGCGCGGCGGCGCTGGAGCCGACCAGGACCCTTCGAGCACAGCGCAGTCCGTGTCGTCGGGATGCAGTTTACTGGCACGCGTCGGTCGGGCGTTTGTGTCGGTCGCTGGCGTTGTCCCGCTCATATAACTTGGTGAATGGTGGACGTCGCTGCTCGTGCGGCATTCGCTCTCGCGGCGCAGTGTAGTACTGGCCCGCGAGACGCGCTCGATCATGTCGAGGCTCGCTGGGTCGACGATGTAGCTCATGGCGGCGTGGCGTGGCGTGGTCTCCTGGGCGTCTTTTGTGCAACTGGCAGCGCGACCATCGTCTCCCCCTGGACTCCTCCGCGATTGCTCTGGAACGCGCCCACGTTCCCACACCAAGAGGCGGCGTGTGACCGGCAGAGGCGCTGAGCTGGGACGCCTCGCAGGTGGTTGATGGCTGCCAAGTGGTGCAAAGAACGTCCGTGTCATGCCTGCGACTGGACAAGTGGGTTGCCAGAATGTGAGTAGTGTCGGAAGACTTGGGAGCTCACGTACGATCCGTGCGGCCCAGAGCGATTCGTCGTTGACCATGGATCCGCACAGCAATGTTCGGAACTGCTGCTATCCGAGTACTGAATTATGTATTTGTGGCGGAGGATTCATGATCTCCCAGTCAGAGCCCCACGCGGTCACGGATGGCATGGCCCGCGCACACTCACATTATGTCCGACCAACTCGAAGATGACGCTGTTGTTCGCACCTGTCTCATCGAAAGCGGCATCTTCGTCGAGGGAGACAATCGTAATCGACCGTCGTATGGTCTTCTAGAAAGCCCGGTGGGTGCTGCATGGCTTCGGTAGCGAGCTATTCACCGGGATCAAGCAGCTCTGAAGTGTATGCCGACGTTGGGTTCCGTGGTGTTAGACACGTGCGATTCGTCAGACCTATCGCAATTAGGGCACGGAAAACTTCGTCCTTTGTCTTCAACGAGATCAGCGTCAGATCATGGGCTGAAGTCGTCTCCTCGAAGTGGGAATATTGCGATTGCTGCTGTCTCCGGCTGCAGAACCTTCTAGTTGCGCATATTCTTCGATCAACCACTTGACATTCTCGAAAGCTTGCGCCAGCATATCCGCGTCCATGTACTCGGTGTAGTGGTGCAAGTGCGCGCGCCGCACGTAGAGCCGGCGGAAGCGGTCGTGCATGCGCTGGAACGTATCGCGGATGCAGCAATTGTTGGAGAGACACAGCAAAGAAGAGCTCTGGCCGATGGGTGGGACGCCGCAGATGCCCACTTTAAAGCCCTCTTGGTTCCAGTGAATCATGCGCACTTCGGACTGCAGGCGCAGGATGTTTGAGTTGATGTCGGAGATTTCCACGTTGCCCCTCAGCAACAGTCCACAAGCCAAATACACGCTTGCACGAGGGTTCGATCGGATCAGTTGGTTATCCCTGTTCCACGACATCGCGTCAGTCTCAAAACATGGTTTCTCTCCCACACGTCGTACGTCACAACTCACCGGTGGAACGCATCGGAGAACATTTGCGTGAGGCAGCGAGGCTGCTGCCGCGGGTCGACGGTCGAGAACATCGGGCTCATGCTTGATTGCAGAAAGTGGAGCTTCGGGTATGGCACCAGATTGGTCGTGATCTCGTTGAGATCGACGTTTAACGATCCTTCAAACCGCATGGAACTGGTGAGATTGGTCAGGAGCCGCGCGACGATGTTGTTCATTTCGCCGAATGCACTCGTTGCCTGTCGCTGTGATGTCGTGGTCGAAGTGTGCGCCTTTGCCAAAGCCACAGCACTTCGTTTCTTCTTCACGACACTCGACGTCGCCGATGGCGCGGCTTTACCGCTCTTGTAGAGGTGCTCAAGTGCCCGTAGATCGATTCCATCATTGAGGCGGGATCCATCAACAACCGCGGTGGATGGCCCACTAGAGAGTGACTCGGTCGAGAATCGGGCTGCCCCAGGTTGCGACGGCGGCATTCGGGCGCAGATCTCCATCAAGGCTTCATTCTCAATTGGCAGCACGCAGTCTGCGTGCTCAGTGAGCTCGCGCAAAGACAGAACGCTGTTGTACGGGGAAGTGATGACGTCGTCGTCTTCAGACGGAAAGATGGCCGTGGTAAAGCGATACACTTCGGGGAACTCGTCTTCCAGCAGACCGAGGATGTAGGTTCCAAGTCCCGATCCTGTCGTAGCACACACACAAAGCCATCAGAGGGTATCCACAGTACCGAACATGTCCCTTGCTCGTACCCGTCCCGCCTCCAATCGAATGCAGAACAAAGAAGGACTGGAGTGAATCGCACAGCTCCGCTGCGCGCTGCAGTTTGTTATGGAGTTCATCTTTGTACTTGGGACCGTAGACACAGTGGCCGTGGGCCCTGTATCGTAACGCTGTGAGTGTGCGTAGTTCTGTGCTCACCCTCAAGCGACAGTCGTTGTGCTATGGAAGAGTGTGCGCGTACCAGTTGTTGCCGGCACCAGAGACGTCGGTGATAAACTGTTGCTGGTCAAAGAGTTCGCCCAGCGGCCCCGACATGGTCTCTGCGACGGGTCCTTGTTCCATGTCCACGAGGACCGCGCGTGCTTTGAGTGACTTGATTGCCGTGCGTCCGTTATCAAACGGCAGATCGAGCGGGTCCGTGTAACGCGTGTCGACGTTCCGGAAGAACGTGCTCATGCTTTCGTCAAAGAGCGCGCTCTTGGAGTTCTGCCGAAGAGATCCGCAACGCGCGTGTCAGGCAAGTCAAGTGATACGATGTCATGCGTGGCATATGAGCCATCGAGCGTCTCACCTTTGCGTGCTCTTCGAGCGCGAGCTGCCAAAACTGGCGCCCGATCTGGTTCCCGCATTGGCCCACTTGG